>JAPVLO010003782.1:0-19752 GCA_027257055.1 Cephalopachus bancanus
GTAAACAAAAGGGACAACACACTGGTAATTTTTTTCATTATGGGTCCTTCTGTCCATCTTATCACTCTTCTAAAACAGCTTTCTCAAAGATCACATCCAATATTCTCTTAGTAGCTAAAGCCAATGTACTTGTTTTGGCTCTTTCTTGTTCTCTTCCCTTCCTGTCTTACTTTTCCTTACCCCACACTCTAACCTATTGATGGTTTGGGGGCCATCAGGTGTGCCCATAATCACAAACCTAAATGTATTATTCCCTTATTTAAAAATCATTAATGCTACCTGTGACACAGATTGCTAATGGGATCTCCAAATTCATTATTTCCTGTATTCACAGGAACAGAACTTCAATTTCCATCTGGGCACATTGCCACTCCATTAAAAGAGTACACTTCCCCACTCCCCTTGCAACTAGACCAGACCACAAGATAAATTTCTAGCAAATGAGATGACAGTGGAAGTGTTGTGTAGTGACCTCTAAGAAGTCACTTTACTGATCTTCTGTGCTATGTGAGTAGTTGTATGCTACATTGTTATCTGCAGATAAGTCTGTCTTAAAGTAAGGCCAGTACATTTTTTAGGTAACCATAATACAGGGGAATAAAAATGCCCTAAAGGAGCCTTAGCACTTAGAAAGGAACCACATCTTAGTCTTCCTTTTTTCCCACTGCCTAGCACCCTTCTTGGCATACAGTTGGTCCTCAATAAATGACTTATGGTGCAGAAGCTCTAAATGCCCATTAAACATAAAGTTAAACAGGCACATCAGAGATGGAGGTACGTAGATGGTAACCAGACCTCCTTCCCCCTGGTAAGAAAAATCCTCTTGGAGAAAGAGAGATTAATTTGTTTAAATCTGTAAGCTACCTTGAAGGTATGTATAGTGAATATTCAGAGCAGGGACCAGCTGGGGTTGGGACAGCAATTTGTCTCCCAAGGTACAATAGTGTGCAATTAAGTATGTAAATGGATTTTTACGGCCTTCTCTGAAGCACCTGTCTTGGCCAGTGTGGAAGACAGGATATTGGACACACTGGACTATTGATCTCTTTAATAGGACAGTAGTTATGCATCTCTTTTATGCCCCCAAATGACAGTTTTACCCTATGTTTAATGACATCAACTTCAAAATCTGCATTGTGGGCTCAGGGCATCCTGCCACTGCTAAATCATTTGCGTGCCTAAACTAGGACAACTTTATTTTCTCTTTCTTTTAAATTGTTGTAGATAAGAGAATGTGAACTTCTGATTCCTATTTTAATTGAGTGGGGGAAATACAAGACATGGATGAAGACAGAAATAATATATAACTAGGTAAATCATTTACCTCCTAAGTAAACTTTCCAGGGTCACATAGGGATGAAGTCAATAGCTTACTATCAAGCACCACAAAGTGCCAGGTACTATGATTTTACTTGTATCATCTCATCTAATTTACACAAAGTTACAAAGACTGTATTATCACAAGTATCCTACAGATGACAAAATTAAAGTCCATGAACTTGCACAAAGTTATACAGCCAATAGAAGGCAAATCCAGCATCAGAATCCAGGGAAGTCTTATTCTGAAACTCATGTTTTTAACTATCGTCAGCACCACATCGCCCGCCCTGTCATAATTTACTCCACAGAGCCACTGGAAGAACTCCAGCTGCCTGGGAAGTGTGAAATTTAAGAAAGCAACAGCTTTATTGAGATATAACTCATATACCATACAATTCACCCATTTAATACGTACAAGTTGGTGGGTTTTAATATATATACAAAGATTTGCAACCCGCACTATAATCAACTTTAGAACATTTCATCACTTAGAAAAGAAACCCTGTACATATAGCAGTAAACCAGCATTTCTCCCACTTCTTCTTCCTTAGCTCTAGTAATCACTAATCTATTTTTTGTCTCTACACATTGTCCTTTTCTGAATATTTCATAGAAATAGAATCACAGAATCTTTTATGCTTGGTTTCTTCCACTTAGCATGATATTTTCAAGATATGTGTATGTTGTATCATATATCATTACTTTATTCCTTTTCATTGCTGAATATTATTATATGGACATACCATCTTATATTTATTCATTCATCAACTGATGAATATTTGGGCTATTTTCACTTTCTAGCTATTACAAATAGTGTTGTTAGGAATATGTACACATTTTTATGTGGACATGTGTTTTCGTTTCTCTTGGGTGCATACTTAGTAGAATTGCTGGCACATATGATAACTCTATATTTAACTTTTTGAGGAACTGCCAGACTATTTTCCAAAGAGGCTGTACCATATTTTATTTTTATCAGCGGTGAATGAGTGTTCTAATTTCTCCAAATCCTCATCAACACTCATTATTATCTATCTTTTTTATGATAACCCTTCTAGTGAGTGGGAAGTAGTTCTCATTGTGGTTTGGCTTTGCATTCTTCTGATGGCTAATGATGCTATGCATCTTTTCGTGTGCTTATTGGTCATTTATATCTTCTTTGGAGAAATATCTGTTCAAATCCTTTGCTCATTTTAAAATTTGGTTGTCTGTCTTTACTATTGAGTTACAAGGGTTCTGTATATATGATAGATAACCACCCCCCTTGAGATGGTGTCTCACTCTGTCACCCAGGCTGGAGTATAGTGGCATAATAATAGCTCATTGCAGCCTCAACTCTTGAGCTCAAGCTATTCTCCCACCTCAGCCCCACAAGTAGCTAGGACAAGTGATGAGACATCATAATAAATAATCCTGGCTAACTTTTAACAACTTTTTTAGAGACAGGGTCTCACTGTGTTGCCTAGGCTGGTCTCAAGCAATTCCCCCACATCAGTCTCACAGGCAGAAGCCATGTGCCCTGCTGAGTTTCTTATCAGATATATGATTTGCAACGATTTTTCTCACATTCTGTAGGTGGCAGCATGGATTTTGAGCCACTTATCTGAGCAAACATTCCCAATGAGGTCAAAACTGAGAAAGATAGTGCTGGCCTGGTTAGGGTTTGATTGTGGAAATTAAAGGGGACACAATTCTGACAATGAGATGCTGTATATAAGAACAGGATGCACTCCCAAGAAATAATAAAATTACTCAAGGAGAAATTTGTGAATTGTTTCTCTTTCTTAGGAATATTTTACTATTTGTGTAGCTTTTACTTGTATTTTTGTTTTAATTCATTTTCCTTGAAATGGCAAGAGAATGAGCAACTTCAGGCACACTTTTGATAGTCCCGCTCAATGCCTGCACATCTAAAAATTTATGTGCACATCTCACACTTTTCCAAATATCATCTAGCACCAAGGACTTCTATATGAATCAGTGCATAAAATTCACCCACTCTATGTGGTCCTCTTAAGGCTTTCAAATGCCTTTATATTACTAATAAAAGATATCATTTGTTGAGCATTGAACTATATGCTAGAAGTTGAGCTAAGGACGGTCATGTGAGCTAAGTCTTTTGAATTATTTAATCCTTACACTAGGTATTCTTCTTCTGGCCCTACGGAGTCAGAGGAGGTTAACATCAGTAATAGAAGGGCATTTGTTGTGACTTGGGGAAGATTACTCGACCCCATTAATCCTCTTTTTCTTTTTTCTATTATTGAGGGGGGAGAGAGTAACTATTCCTGGATGATTAAAAGCATTAAATTAGATAGCATAGTAAAAAAAAAAAAAAAAGCCCAACACAACATACCATGTTATTTACTGGTAGATCTGGGGTATCAATCTAGGGCCTCTGTTTTCAGTGACAACAGGTCTTAAAGATCTTTCTTCTTTAAAGTGCCATTTGAAGTGTGGTTTGCATGAGAAGAAGTAATAAGGATTGAGGTAAAAATGGAGTTGAATTTGCCATGACAGTCACCAGGACATCAAAATTGCAGCCAGATTTAAGATGAGGGCTTTAAGGGGACATAATAGTGAATGCATCGCACAGAATCTGGGAAGTCACTCCTGAGGTTAGCCTACAGGGACTAATTTGGTTCTTCCTAAAATATCTTGCTGCCCTTCCTAAAAGATCAGCTGTTTGAGCTACCAGGCAGACTCCAACCAGAGCTCTGCAAAAGCCATGAGCAGGGACAGCCACCCTGCAAATCGCATCATGCTTACTTTCGCAGATGCTGTTTGGGACTTACATCTGGTGGCTGCAGAGGTTGACTTTGAAAGGGGAAGGGCTGCAACTTGTATAACATTCAGCATAACCTTGCCTCAAGTCTCCTCCTGGCTTGCCCACCCCCCACACTAAGCCTGCCCCTCTGTTTTTCAGGTCTACTCTTCACACTTCACTCATAACCTTCTCCTGAAGCTTGGTTGCGTAAATTCCTGCCATATCTAGCATCAAAATGTGCCAAGTCCTTTGCTGCATGTGTCAGGTTATTTTCCTTATAACATTGGTATTTTAAATGGGTCAGCCCTTTATTATTTTACCAAATACCAGTTGGTCAGCCAACCTGGTCAATGAAGGATATTACTATCCTCATTTTCTTTTTTTTATTAATTTATTTTTATTTTGAGAATGTGGAGTACAATTCAGGATTAGATATACAAATGGTCATTGTACAGGTAAAGTTTGGGCCTCACTTTGGTCCCCACTTTGCCTGACTAACCTCATTTTCTTCCTTATATTGAAAATTATTACATATGTTTTATAGGATTAGGGGAGCAAGTGCAATTTTTATTACATAGATTTGTGTAGTGGTGAAGTCTGAGATTTCAGTGTATCCACCACCTGAATAGTGTGTGCATTGTACCCAATAATAATGTTTTATTCTTCACCCCCTTCTATCCTTTCACCTTTTGAAGTCTCCAATGTCCATTATTCCACTCTGTTCATGTGTACCCATTGTTTAGCTCCCACTTATAAGTGAAAACATACAGTTTATAACTTTTTATTTCTGAGTTTTTTCTGAGTTCAATCCATGCTGCTGCAAAATACATGATTTAATTCTTTTTTTTAATGACTGAGTAGTACTCTGTGGTATTTTTTTGTGGGTGTGTATGTAATATTTTCTTTATTTAGTCATCCACAGATAGGTATTTAGGTTGATGCCATGACTTTGCTATTGTGAATAGAGCTGCAATGAATATATGAGTACAAGTGTCTTTTTAATATAATAATTTCTTTTCCTTTGGGTAGAAATCCAGCAGTGAGATTGCTGGATCAAACATTAGTTCTATTTTTGAGCTACGTGAAAAATCTCCATGGAGTCAGGAAGATGGCAGGCGAACCAGTCGGACTATGCAAGTCCCCGTGTGAGTGAGTGAGTGTATGGAAAATTTTGTTTACATGGTGGTGAGTGAGTGGGCGTGTGAGTGGCTGACTGAGTGAGGGATAGGGAGCCAGTGACCAGGGCTCTTCTGCTGCAGGGATTGGTGCCACAATGGCTGAGCTTGGACCCCAGCGATTCCCAGGACACAGAAGATGAGAGCCATTTTCTTTTTCTCTCTCTCTTTTTAAAATCAACAAATCCTCCCTGGGAAGAAAATGCTGGGAGAGACTGACTAAGTGGGGCTGATGGGCAGGTGGCCAGGCCCCTGGTGCAACAGTTGGTGCTGCAGCTTCTCTCCTTCGTCCCTGGCTCTTCCCAGGTCACAGAAGCGGAGTGCAATTGTTGTTGTTGTTGTTGTTGTTTTAAGAGACAGAAGTTTTCCTTTGAAAAAGCAGTGGGGAGAAACTATCGCCCCAGGCTCTCTCACCATTGAAGCAGGAGAGAGACTGCCAGCTCCTGGCTTTGCATCACCACATCAGCACCAGGCAGGGCACTGACAGAGGCTGCAGAAGGAGTCCAGAGGCAAGTTCCCACGGAAGAGGACAAGAGAGATACCCCACCACTATCTTGAAGATGGGGCAGGAAAATGCTCCAACTTGCTCACCACAGAGCAACAGACCCAATCTCTGTGACTGGTGGATCAACTACTCAGGGATTGATCATGGCCCAGAGGGAATATCCTGAGAATACAAACTTCAGAGGGACCTGGTGAGTGCTGAGTTCTAGGTGCCTCATCCCTACCCTGATCCAGTCGTGGGGCAAAGGGTGTGGCCAGAAAAGGACAAGGAAGAACTCCAAAGAGTTCAGTGGTGAGTTGGGGCTGACCCAAACCCTCTCCACCCCAGCAATCCTCTGAATGTCAGACCAACACAGCTGGGCCACTACTGAGAGGGACAAACCCAGGAGGAGCCTGGACGTCAGTTGCAATAGGAGACCAGGTTAGACCTGACTGTGGCACCCCAGTGAGAGTGCATACTTGGGGAAGAGACAGTCCCGTACCTCCCCACTAGAGATCTCCCTGACCATACAAGAGTGGGAGGTGAGACCTGCAGCCCCACCCACCTCCACTGTCCCTCCTCCTTCCCTGCTTTGTTTCCTGAGGAGAGAGTGAAAGAGGTGGCTCTGCAGGAGAGATCTGATTAGAGGAACAATTACAGAACCCGACAGAAGAGGGCAGGTTTTTTAAAAAGAAATGTTCAATTATTTTTTAATTTTCTCAATTTTTTCACTGTTCATCTATTTTTAGAATATTTTTCCTTTGTGTATGAATGTGTATGTGAGGGTTTGATCTGCATCCCCCCCAATTTTTTTTTCTTTTCTTTTTCTGATTCTTTCTTCTTTTATTTATCTTTTTCTGTTTATGTGTGTATGTGAATGATTGAGGGTTCATCTTTTGATTTTGCTGTTATTGGTTTTTTGCTCTTTGGTTGTTCTGGGGTCTTTTTACATTCTTTTTTTTATATTTTAAGGTGTGTGTGTGTCAATATATGTGTGAGGGTTTGACCTGAATCCCCCCTTTCTTTTTAATTTGACTCCAGTCTTTCTGTTTTTCTTCTCTGTTCACTTTGTGCTAGGCATGTGTGTGTGTGTGTGTGTGTGTGTGTGTGTGTGTGTGTGTGTGTGTTTAGTTTTCTTAGTTTTTTTTCTGTTGTTGTTTGTTTTGTTTCACTTTGTTGTTATTCCAGTTTGTTGTGGGGTGTTTATGTATGTGTTCAATTGCTTTTGCATTGGTTTCTCCTTTGCATCGTCATATAGAGTGGTGATGGCGAGTGGGTCTCAGGGAACACATACCACAATAAGTGAACATTTTAATTTGCAACTAGTTTCTGATTCCTAGAGCCCCATCCCCTACTTTATTCAAATTTCAAAAACTACAAGAGACAGCAAAGTTTTCCATCCACCATCCTATTTCAGAATAGAACAAATCCAGGGCCAAGATCAGGGAAGAATAGAGAACTGAGCAAATGTCAGAAGGGAAAACCTCTCCCACTGATAATGAATAACAGAACTAAAGAGAAAAACAAGAGATCTGTCACAAATTAGGAAAATCCAAAGGAAGACCTCAGGCAATTACAAATGTAACAAAGATAAAATTCCTGAAAAATCAGACCTTGGTGCCCAAACAATGGAAGTCACCAATGACTGGCCCAAGAATACGACAGAGATTAGGGAATAGATGGAAAGAGTGAATAAGACTCAATAAAGACAAGATGCAACACTGAAAGAACTTGTAACAGCGATTTTGGCAATAAAAAATTTCATCCAGGAAATAAATAACAAGATGACAAGCATGGAAAGCAGAATTAATCTAGCTGAAGAAAGAATCTCGGAACTTGAAGACCAGAACAGAGAATTAACCCAATCTGTAAAAAACATAGAATGAAGACTCAGAAAGAAAGAACAAAGACTACAAGAGATGTGTGATTATATCAAGAGGCCGACTATGCCTGATTGGTATCCCAGAAGAAGAAAGGGAAATGGAGAACAACCTGGATTCAGAAGTAATCCAAGAAAACTTTCCCTATCTCACCAGAGATGTGACCAGTCAAGCGCAAGAGATACAGAGAACTCCCACAAGACATCAAATGAGAAGACCAACCCCTAGACACATAGTAATTCGCTTACACAAAGTAGACACAAAAGAAAAAGTCCTAAAGGCATCAAGAAAGAAAGGTCAGGCTATCTGCCAGAAAAAGCCAATCAGAATAGCAGCAGGCGTATTGGCAGAAACACTACAAGCAAGAAGGAACTGGAGACCTATGTTCAAAGTCCTCAGAGATAAACAATTTCAACAAAGAATTTCCTATCCAGCCAAGCTCAGCTTCATCAGTGATGGAGAATTAAAATCCTTCCCAGATATCGAATCCCTAAGAGATTATGCAGCTTCCAGACCGGCTCTACAAGAGACACTTAAAAAGGTATTAAGCACAGAAAAAAGAAAACAAAAAAGAATGACCACACACTCCCCAGAGAACAACAGAGCACAGAATCAACAGAGAATATAGTGCAACATGAAACTTGAAAACACACGCATACATCAACCCCAAAGCAAAAAGAAAGCAAGCAAACAAAGAAAAAACTTTATAAGAAACTCATGACAGCAATAAGCAATCACATTTCAGTAATCAGCCTGAATGTGAATGGACTAAATGCACCACTGAAGAGATACAGAATGGCAAACTGGATAAGCAACCATGACCGAATTATTTGCTGTATCCAGGAGAATCATTTCACCACAAGGGACACACACAGACTCAAAGTTAAAGGTTGGAAAACGAGTTTCCAGGCAAATGGATCACACAAGAAGGCAGGAGTTGTGATCTTAGTATTAGACAAAACAACCTTTAAGCTATCAAAATTTTAAAAACATGCAAAATGACACTACATAATGATAAAAGGTTCAATTCATCAATAAGAATTATTCATCATAAACATATATGCACCCAGCACAGGAGCATCAGCATTTATAAAGCAACTACTAAATAAACTAAAAAAGGTATTGACTCTAACACTATTATAGCAGGAGACTTGAATACCCACTGACAGCCCTAGATAGTTCATCAAGGCAAAAAAAAAAAAAAATCAACAAGGAGATCCAGAACCTAAACTTGATACTCGACCAAATGGACTTAATAGATATCTACAGATTAGCCCACCCAACAACCACAGAATATACATTCTATTCATCTCCACATGCAATGTACTCCAAGATCGATTACATCCTTGGCCATAAATGAAACATAAACAAATTCCCTAAGGTTGAAATCTTGCCACGCACATTCTCAGATCACAGTGGAATAAAAATAAATATCACACCAACAACATTTCCCCAAAGCCCACAAAGACATGGACACTAAACAGCATGATGCTGAACAACTACTGGGTCAACACTGAAATAAAAGCAGAAATTAAAAGATTCCTGGAAACAAATGAAAAGGAAGAACCATCTTACTAAAACTTCTGGGATGCCATGAAAACAGTTCTAAGAGGGGAATTTGTATCTCTACAAGTACATATCAAGAAAACAGATCACAAGTGGAGAGCCTAACAAATCACCTAAGGGAGCTGGAAAGAGAAGACCACCAAAACCTCAACTTTAGCAGAATAATCAAAATTACAAAAATAAGAGCTCAAATATGGGACATAGAAGACAAAAATATCATAGAAAACATCAACCAAAAAAAAAAAAAAAAGCTGGTTCTTTGAAGGAATTAACAAGATTGATGGGCCCCTCGTCAGAATGACCAAGAAAAAGAGAAAAAAGCCCAAATAAACATAATCAGAAAGGCAAAAGATCAAGTCACAACTGACTCCAAAGAAATACAAAAGATTATCAGAGATTACTATGTACACATGTATGGAAACAAACTCAAAAACCTAAATGAAATGGAATATTTTCTTATAACACACAACCTCCCTGGGTTGAAACAAGAACAAATTGAGACCCGAAATAGACCAATAACAACCCAGGAAGTTGACTTAGTGGTTAGAAAAAACAAAACAAAACAAAAACTACCTATAAAAAAACAAAACAACAACAAAAATACCCTGGACCAGATGGCTTTCCAGCAGAATTCTCCAGAACACACAAGGAGGAGCTGATACCAAGCCTATTGGAAGTATTCCAGGCAATTGAGAAAAATGGAACTCTTTCCAAGTCATCTTACAAAGCTCACATCACACCGATACCAAACTGGGTAAACAACCAACAAAAAAACAGAACTAGAGGCCAATACCCTTGATGAACATAGATGCAAAAATTCTCAGCAAAGTTCTAGCAAACTAGATCCACCAACATATCTCAAAAATGATCTGCCATGACCAAGTAGCCTTCATCACCAAGTAGCCTTCAACACCAGGGTTGGTTCAACATCTGCAAGACCATAAACATAATTAAATACATCAACAGATGTAAAAACAAAATCCACATGATTATATCATTAGATGCTTGATTTCGATAAAATTCAGCTCCGTTTCTTGACAAAAGCCTTGGAACAGCTAGGCATAGATGGAACTTTCCATGCCTCAAAATAGTAAGAGCCATCTACAAGAAACCTATAGTCAACATACTGCTAAACAGACAGAAATTGGCACCATTTCCCCTGAATACCAGAATAAGACAAGGATACCCACTCTCATCCCTCATGCTCAATGTAGTGTTTGAAGTCCTAGCTACAGCAATCAGACAAGAGAAAGAAATCAGGGCTATCCAAATAGGAAAAGAGGAAGGAAAGTTATCCCTTTTTGCAGACCACATGATCCTATACCTTCAAAACCCAAGAAAATCTGTCAAAAAACACCTTACACTGATAAAGATCTTTGGCAAAGTCTTAGGGAATAAAATGATCATGGAAAAGACAGGCACATTCCTATATACCAACAATAGACAAGCAAAAACCCAAATGAAAAGCACAATACCTTTCATAATAGCTACAAGAAAAAAAAATACCTTGGAATCTTCCTAACCAGAGAAGTGAAACACATTTACAAAGAAAACTACAAAATCCTGCTCAAAGAAATCAAAGATGACACAATCAAGTGGAAAATATTTCATGTTCATGGATTGGAAGAATCAACATTGTTAAGATGCCCATCCTACCAAGGGCAATCTACAGATTTAATGCAATACCCCTTAAATTACCAGCATCATTATTCTCAGACAATACAGAAATTCATATAGAAATGGCAATGACCACAAATTGCCAACATAATCCTCAACAAAAGAAAAAAATTGGGAGGTATTGCACTTCCAGACTGTACACTTTATTATAAGGCCACAATATTCTAAACAGTCTGGTACTGGTACAAGGATAGGCATATGAACCAATGGAACAGGGTAGAGATTCTGGATGTGAAACCTCATTTTGTCCACTAACTCATTATTGACAAAACCTCCACTAACAACCACTGGGGAGAGGTGAACTTATTCAGCAGATGGTGCTGGGAAAACTGGTTGACCACATGCAGAAGATTAAAACAAGCCCCCTACCTATCACCATACACAAAAATCAACACTAAATGGATCAAAGACCAAAATGTAAAACTTCAAAGTATAAGAACTTTAGAAAATGCTGGAGACACCCTTCTGGAAATTGGAACTGGCAAACAGTTCTTGAATAAAATCCCAAATGCCCATGCCGTAGGAGGTAAGATAGACAAGTGGGACCTTATCAAACTTAATAGCTTCTGCAAAGTGAAAGAAACCATCAGGATAGCATGGACACAACCCATAATATGTGAAAAATATTTGCCGACTGTGTATCTGATAAAGGCCTAACATCCAGGATGGACAAAGAACTCACACATGCTGAAAAGAAAAAAACAACTCTATTACAAAGTAGGCAAAAGATATTAATAGACCCTTCTCAAAAGAAGACATATGAGGAGCCAACAGATACATGAAAAAATGTTCAGCCTCACTAATTATCAAAGAAGTGCCAATTTAAACTACACTGAGATACCACCTAACTCCAGTCAGGATGGCCATCATCAATAACTCAGAAAACAACAGATGCTGAAGAGGATGCAAGGAAAAGACAACACTTCTACACTGTTGGTGGGAGTGTGAACTAGCATAACATCTGTAGAAAACAGTTTGGCGACTCCTAAAAGATCTAAACATCAACCTTCCATACAACCCCACAATCCCCCTTCTGGGAATATACCCGAAGGAATTCAAATCACTCTATGAAAAAGATACCTCCACATGCATGTTTATTGCAGCATTATTCACAATAGCAAAAATATGGAACCAACCATACTGCCCATCAAAAGATGACTGAATAAAAATAATGTGGTACATATACACGAGGAATTATGCAGTCATAAAGAAGGACAAAATTATGAATTTCACAGCAGCTTAGATGGACTTAGAGTCTACAATACTGAGTGATCTGCCACCAAAACAAAAAACTGTGTACCACATGTTCTCACTCATAAACGGACCCTGAACAATTATCAAAATACTACAAGAAAGGGACTGGAAGTAGTGGGAAACTGCCAGGAAAGGGAGGGGAACACACCTCATCAATAAGGACACCTGATCTTAAATGAGGTGAAGTGGGGACAAAAGTGAGGCTCAAACTTTACCAATACAATGACCATTTGTATACCCAGCCCTGAATTTTATACACCGCAACTTTAAAATAAAAGGGAGGGGGCAGGTGATAGAACCTTGAAGAAGTGACCTCACTTCCTTGGAGACAGAACTTAGATGTCTGGTAACCAGACACTATACTCTAGTGACAGTTAGGTATCCAAGTCAGTTGGGGAGAGACTCACAGGTGAACAAGATGTTCTCCTGCTGTTTCCCCACTTTTCGTGGTCCTAGCTTGAGAAAGATGCGAAGTGCGAACCTATTGAGACAATTTCGACGTTGGCTCATCCCTCATCGCCGACACCGCTGGCCAGAGCATGCAGAGGTAATTCAGGAAAGCTCAGGCCCATCAAAGCCAGACCTCTCCTGTGATGCCATCAGGGTAGCCCCACATCACTTTCCATCCTTGTGGGGCAGACGGAGAGGAAGACATGAAGGGGTCCTCCCAGAACAGGTGTGGGATGTCAAGTGTTGTGTGGGATGTCAAGTGTTGGAAGCCTGGTAGGTCTGGCAGTATGGCTGGCAGTATGCGAAGGTGAGGGTTGGGAACCAAGTTTGTCTACTCAGACATCAATCCCAGGACTTCAAGGTATCATCATTTCCTTCACACCTGGAGGTCTATACAGATACTCCTGTGGGCCTGAACTGGGGAGCAGAATTTCTAGCAGTGGGGTTTCTCTGTGGGGACAGCCAGGCAGGTAACTGACACTTTTTGGCCCGGCTGCTGGGCACTGTCTTCACAGATTTACATGCAGACAACTCCGGAGGAGCCATGCCAGGTGAGAGCCAACTATGACTAGTGCTGTGCTAGGGTGAGAGTGGGCATACAGGGGCCTACTTAGTTAGGAACCTGAGAAGATCAGGGTGGCCCCAGGACTCAGACCCAAATGTGGGATCACCCTGGCCTGTTTTAGACATTTCCCACTCTGGTGACCCACAGGACCCTCCCATTGAGTCGTCCTTCATGAGTCTCCTCCACTCCCAGTGGCAACTGGATTAGGTATAAAGTCCCTGTTCACATAATTGTTGGATTGTCAAAGAAAATGCTATTGTGTTACTTTCATTTACACTAGGCCAGGCATATCTTTGCATGTTGTTACTGTTTTTATTGTTTGAACTCCCAGCTCTAGGGGGCTCCTGAAGCAGGGAACTCCATTGCCTTGCTGGAACTTCTCTAAGGTTTACACACCATCAGTTTTAGTAGGGAGGTTTGCACACAAACAGGTTGCAGGGGAGGGCTCTTTCATGAAAAATAGGTTGAGTTACTCTGCATTGGCCTGTATTGTATCATTGCAGGGAACTCACCCCGTAGCCATATGGGCAGAAGCTGTGCCCTCATATGTCTTACCTAAGGGAGGCTATTTCCCACAGCAGTTCAGCCTTTCAATGTCAGTGGAGCCTGACATGAGAAAATTCTATTCCCATGACAGTCCTGCTGCAGAGAACATGCTGTGTGTGTCCTAATAGCTGTAGCAGTTTCCCAGGGCTGTCATGTCACAGCACCACACATTAAAAGACTTAAGCAACAGAAATTTAGTTGCTCACTATTCTGGAGGCTAGCTGTTGTTCTGAGTTTCCTGGGACCTTTCTCCTTAACTTGTCGATGACTGTCTTCTATCTCTGTGTCCACAGGGTCTTCTCTTGTGCTTTTCTGGGTCCTTAACACCTCTCCTCAGAAGGCCTTCACTTCCATTAAATTAGGGACCACCCCAGTGGGATCACTCAAAGTTAATTACCCCTTTAGGCACCCCATGTCCAAATAAGTCACATTTGGAGGCACTGGGGATTTCAACATGAACATACGGAATTTGGGGAGGGGACACAATTCAGTCTATAACATATATGAACTTCCAAAAATAGACTCCCAGGAAATAAGTTAGTTGGTGAAAGGATACACACGTCAAATATTCACAGCTACAGTCAGATTACTTTCCAAATGGGCTGTAGCAAGAACATCATCCCCAACAGTCTCTGAATGTAGCTTTTTCTGTATAACCAACCTTGCGTGGATAGTAACTTTCTTTTGTTCTTTCTTTTTTTTTGAGTTGGAGTCTCACTCTGTCACCCAGACTGAAGTGCAGTGGCATGCTCCTGGCCACCGCAGCCTCGACCTGCTGGGTTCTGGCGATCCTTTTGCCTCAGCCTTCCAAGTAGCCGGAACTACAGGTGTGCGCTACTATGTCTGGCTAATTTTTTTGATTTATTGTAGCGATGAGGTCTCGCCAAGTTGGCCGGGTGGATCTTGAACCCGTGGGCTCAGGCAATTCACTCGCCTCGGCCTCCCAAAGTGCTGGGATTACAGGCTGAGTCACCGAGCCCAGCCAATAGTAACTTTTTTTTTTTTTTAAGATGGAACATTTTATTATTATTATTATTATTTTTTCATTAATCAGTATTTTTTATTGTGGTTTTGTGGGGTATATATAAGGGTTAGGTGTACAATTACGTTTTGTAACTTTCTTTTAATTTATTGACAATCTGTTTTCTCTGTGATAAATAAAATCCCATTTTTTTCTTTTCCATTTTCCCAGATGATACATGTGAGGCACTTCTTTTTCTTTTCTTTTTTTATATCACTATTTTTTATTTTGATATTGTGGGGTACAGTTAAGGGTTAGGTATACAAATATGCTTCGTTCAGGCACCCTTGTTGATAAGGGGTGTTTCCCCATTCCCAGACAGATATTCAGTTGACTACTTTTGGATTTTCTCTCCCCGTGTCGGCTGCTCCAGTCCTTGGCCTGTGATGCGATTTCCTCACCATACAGGCTCTCAACCTTTATCCCTTCATCAGATCTGAGATTGCTGTAGTTGTTTTCTTGAGACACTCTTTAATATTAAAAAAGAAACACAGCTTTGTTGCTTTAAGTCAGAATGCATCTTTTTAGAGGGTCTTGCCCTGTACACTGTCTCCAGAATGGGAGGAAGGGAGGCTTCCCCAGGCCCTTTCTCTCCATGTCACGAGCAGAAAGTTCCTCAAGCCTTAGAGATTGTTTGTTTCATACAGCCCTTGCTGTCAATGGACGTTTCTCAGTATGACCAACATACTGTTGAGCAGTTGTTTGACAATCTAAACCAGCCTGTATTTTCTCATCTCTATAATGAGGATGCTTTTGAGGCCTCCCCTGGGATGATAACTCTCTCAGAGGCCATTAATTGAGATGGGGACTATTGGTCCATAGCTGACCATATACTCAGAATGCCTTGAAGGTCTTCATGGTTTACTAAACCTCCATTAAATTTTTACACGGAAAGCCTACAATATGTTCCACCTTGAGTACCCATGTCCTCTAACTGAACAAGTCTCTGAAGGGTCTCCTGCTCTGAGTTTCTGACCCTCATTCTCTGGTGGTTTATAGTGCTGTCACTGTGTGTCTCTCCTTATCCCCTCCTAGTGTGAAAATGAACCTACAGTATGACTAAAGGACATCCACCTTATGTGGACTCCACAGCCTGACAATGGAGAGCAGCAGGTGTTATCCCTGGTGTCAGTCCAGGGTAGAACCACCTCTCCCTTCACCAGCTTCCAGGGCTCCTACCAGGATGTCATCACAGCACCCGAGTTTCTGGAGCATCTGTTCAGCAGGTGAGCATCTCTCCACTCCAAGGCACAGTGGTGACTGACATCTACTAGCTGTGCTTTGGGAATATCACTGCGGCTCTGAACTCTTGTTTGTCCTGGAAGAAGTAACTGGAAGAAGATGACCCTCATTGTATTCTTATAGAGTCTAAATGGCCTAAGACATGGCAAGCATGCCCCTAGTGCCTGGCTCTGTGGAAAGCCTGCTGGGTGTGCTGTGGTGGTTCATCTTGATTATTTTTCTTCCTTCCTCACTGAAGAACCTCTCTGCAACATGCCTTAATGGCCCTTGTCTCTGTATGTCAGGAAAAGGACACAAAATGCACATCTGTTTTTTTTCTTTTGCAAAGGAGCATTGAGATTCTTTCTAGCTAGTCCTTGTTTTTGAAAAGGACAGGACTAGGATTTCTGAAGGCTGGCAGAAAACCCTAAACTCCCTCCCACACCAGAGAAAAGTTCTTGTTGGAAGTTCATTCATGAAACACAAGTATATTAAGCCCTCACTGTGTACAGGCACTTTTCTTAGACTTGGCATCACTGAATGATGCCAAACCCTGGGCCTCAATTTTACTTGAGGCGTCTGACACTCATAGTAGGCAGCGTAAGCAGATCATGGTCACAGGACATTCATGTGACACCTCATGGTGTCCTCTAGGTCTGCAGGTAATCTTCTAGATGCTGACCATGATGACCGAGCCCCGGATGAAGTATAAAATGGGTGTCCTTTGGGTCCAGAAGGAGGACCTCCTGTTTCACAAAAAGTGTCGAAAGTTTCTGTGGTCTGTAGGTGGGGAGAGACTGACATAACCCTGGGTCTCATACTATTTATGGGTTTCACGAGAAGGCTGTTTCTTGGGGCTCCCCAGGAAGAGGAATGGAGTCAAGGAGAGCTGTGTGTTAGGTTGGTGTCACCGGCCTTCTACAAAGGGTAGGGAAGGCTGGGATCAGAGCCAGCCCTCAAGAGACCCATGCCTTGCACAGTCCCATTCCAGCTCTGCCTGTCCTCCTCTATCCCACATCCATATCTCATGACTCCAGCAGAGGAGGTTATTACCAGGAATTATAAGAAGAAGCCTCCAAATTCTCCCTAGAGCCAGTCCCGAGTCCTCAAATGCCTGGAGGAAGTTCCAGAAACACACCAGGATGCTTTAGGGGGACCATGTGGGAAGAAAGGCCAAGCCTCTGAATCTGCTATCTATTTGCCATCCCCAGGATTACCCCACCCATATCACCTGCATGGCCACACCAGTTCTATGGAGCTTCCTACGAACCCTCGAAGTTGCCAATTTTCACACTTACGTTGGCCCATGTGCAGGTGAACTGGCCTGGATCGGGCCAACATTCTAATGTGTGCATCCAAGGACAGCTGGCACTTGTGAATCCCTGGGAGGCAAAGGCAGAAGGTGAGGTGGTCTCTGATCTGGAAGACTTTTGGGGGTTGGAATTCCCAGAAATTTAGTGAGGATGTTTCTGTATCTGGAGAGGTCAGTGAAAAGTGACTGATGTTGCTGATGTTTTTCCTTTTACAGCTCCTGATTTGTGTTAAGAGGCACAGTCATTACCATTGCTGGCTCCACAATCAATGCCAGCATATCTGACAGAGCAGGGGCCTGCTCTGGAGCCAGAGGCACCCGCGGGCCTGGGTTTTTCACCTTATCTAGACCCAGCAGTGGGGCCAGTTACAGCCCCAGGGGAAAAGCCTCCTCTTGTGAAAGAGCATGAAGGAGAGCCAGCTCCAGAGGCTCCCCACCCCTTTCCTGGGCCTACAGAGAAGAAGCCCAGTGAGGAGCTGCCTAGCACCATGGTGCTCCCCCGCAAGGAGCTGGCAGAGAAGTTGACTGTGATGGACGTGGTGAGGAGTTGTGCTCTACAGGGTGGGGCAGGACAGGCTGTGCTTTTGATCCCTGTCCAATGACCTTGGCCAATTTTCCAACTCTATATCTCACCATCTGTTCAATCTGCATAGTTTCTTACCTTGGAAGTCCTCCCTGTACACGTGGGCAGCAAACATGGGACACCAACAATGCCAGTTACGGAGTCCCTGTGCAGATCCAGAGACAAGACATTTAGAAAGCGGGTGGGGCGTGGCTTATGTGATGGTGCCCTGATTTACTGAGGGGAGAGCAGATCCATATGTCACCTCTGCATCTGCCCCAAGACTTCACCAGCTTCAGCAAACATTAGACGCCTGATGTATACTAGGTTCTATGGCAAACACCTAAATAAAACCCCTATTTGGAGCTGCTACAATGAATGTGCTTGTGATTGGGAAGAAGGACTGAGGGCCGGACACAATGGATGTCAGACTTGGCCTCAGGATAAGCAGATGTGAGATTTCTCTTGGAGCTTGTTTGAGCTCCTTGTAGATTCAGGATATTAGGCCCTTGTCAGATACATGATTAGCAGCAATTTTTTCCCTATTCTGTGGGTTTTCTTCCCGCTCTCTTGATGGTTTCCTTTGCTGTGAAGCATTTTTTCAGTTTGATGAGTTCCCACTTGTTTATCATAGCTTTTTATGTCATTCGCTTTTTGGGGATTGGATCATGCATTGGTTGTCTACTCCTATGTACATGAGTGTGTCTTCTACATTTTCTTGTATGATTCTTATAGTTTGAGGTTTTCATTTAGATCTTTAATTCATTTAGCGTTGATTTTGGTAAATGGTGATAGGTAGGGATCCTGTTTTATTCTTCTGCATGTGGTCAGCCAGTTTTCCCTGCACTATTTTTGCTGAATAAAATCTCTTCTCTCCAGTGGTTGTTATTGCTGACTTGATTGAAGATGAGTTGGTTAAGAATTTGGGTTTGCCGGGCTCGGTGGCTCAGCCTGTAATCCCGCGCCTTGGGAGGCTGAGGTGAGTGGATTGCCTGAGACCGCGCATTCGAGACCCGCCTGGGCAACTTGGTGAGACCTCATCTCTACAATAAATCAAAAAAATTAGCCGGGTGTGGCAATGCACACCTGTAGTTCCAGCTACTTGGAAGGCTGAGGCGGAAGGATCACTGGAGTCCAGCAGGTCGAGGTTGCAGTGGCCAGGATCTGCCACTGCACTCCAGTCTGGGCGACAGAGTGAGACTCCAACTCAAAAAAATAAATAAATAAAAATAAAAAGAATTTGGGTTTTTGCTTCTAGAACTCTGCCCTGTTCATTGGTCTATAAGTCTGTTCCTGTACGAGTACCAGGCTGTTTTCTCTTGAGGACATCCTGAGTATCTGGGAAAGGTTTTCAGTTCCTGTATGCACAGCCTCTGTCCCTACAGAGTCTTCTCTGGTGATCAACTTCTCCTCTCTTCACCCATCTCTATGACAATTGTGTTGCCTAGAGAAGGAAGTTTGAGATGGCTCTCCATTGTGAGCCCAATTGTTACTCATTGCTGTGGATGTTGGTAGCCACGGGGGCAGGCCTGGTTCTGGGGGATGGGTGAGCTGTGGTCACTTGGCAAGATGGCCTCAGAAGTCAGTGGGGGAGGGGGGAAGGTGCATCCTCATTTGCTGTAAAGAGCTTGGGACCTGGAGACAGAACACCATGGTTTGAGCCTTCATTCATCTGCTAGCTGCATGATCCTGAGAAAATTATCTAGCCCCTTTAAGCCTCAATTAAACAGCAGTGAAGAATACCTGTCTTGGCTTCCTCTCTGGATGATTATGAAAATCAAATGACAATCTTGAAAGAAATTGCTTTGTGAATTGTAAAGTTTTACAAAATGTTGGTTATTTTTATCAGGATTATAAGTAGGGTGATCTCCCCCAGGGAGAAGAATGCCATGAGAAAGAAGATAATGCAAAACAAAGTGGGAGGAGATAGGTTTCTGAGAATGGCAGCTGCT
>JAPVLO010003783.1:0-20090 GCA_027257055.1 Cephalopachus bancanus
TGCTATTGTGAACAATGCTGCGATAAACATGTGTGTACAGATATCTTTTTTATAGAGTGATTTGTGCTCTTCAGGATATATTCCCAGTAGGGGGATTGTGGGGTCATATGGGAGGTTGGTATTTAGAGCTTTTAGGAATCGCCACACTGCTTTCCACAGAGTTTCCACTAGTTTACACTCCCACCAACAGTGTAGCAGTGTTCCCTTTTCACCACACCCTCTCCAGCAGCTGTTATTTTTTGAGTTGTTGATAATTGCCATTCTGACTGGGGTTAGGTGGTATCTCAGTGTGGTTTTGATTTGCATCTCCCTGATGATTAGTGAGGTTGAACATTTCTTCATGTGTTTGTTGGCTGCTCGGATGTTTTCCTTTGTGAAGTGTCTGTTCATATCTTTTGCCCATTTTATAATGGGGTTGTTTGTTTTTTTTCTTTTCAGCATGCTTGGGTTCCTTGTAGATCCAGGATGTTAAGCCTTTGTCGGACCTGGAGTTGGCAAATACTTTTTCCCAGTCTGTAGGCTGTCTCCCTGCTCTCTTGATGGTTTCTTTGGCTTTGCAGAAGCTTGTCAGTTTAATAAGGTCCCACTTGTCTATTTTCTCTCTTATGAGCTGTGGGTTTTGGGTTTTCTTCAGGAATTGGATGCCAGTTCTGATTTCCATGAGGGTTTCTCCTTCATTTTCTAAGGTTCTTATGGTTTGAGGTTTTACATTTAGGTCTCTGATCCATTTGGAATTAACCTTTGTGCATGGGGATAGATAGGGGTCCTGTTTCAATCTTCTGCATGTGGTCAGCCAGTTTTTCCAGCACCATTTACTGAATAGGTTCTCCTCTCCCCAGTGGTAGGTGGTGGAGGCTTTGTCAAAGATGAGTTGGTTGAGAAATTGAGGTTTTGCTTCTGGAATCTCAATTCTATTCCATTGATCTATATGCCTGTTCCTATACCAATACCAAGCTGTTTTGATGATTGTAGCTTTATAGTAAAGTTTGAAGTCTGGTAGTGTGATACCACCTGCTTTGTTTTTTTTGCTGAGGATTGTTCTAGCTATTCTTGGACGTTTGTGTTTCCATATGAATTCCTGCATTGTTTTTTCTAGGTCTGAGAAGAATGTTGCTGGTAATTTGATGGGTATTACATTGAATTTGTAGATTGCCTTAGGTAAGATGGACATCTTTACAATGTTGATTCTTCCGATCCATGAGCATGGGATATTTTTCCACTTGTTTGTGTCAACTTTGATTTCTTTGAGCAGTGTTTTGTAGTTTTCCTTGTAAAGGTCTTTCACGTCTCTGGTTAGGAAGATGCCAAGGTATTTCATTTTTTCGCAGCTATTGTGAATGGAATTGTGTTTTTTATTTGGGTTTCTGTTTGTTTATTATTGGTGTAGAGAAATGCGATTGTCTTTTGTACATTTATTTTGTATCCTGAGACTTTGCCAAAGGTCTTCATCAGTGTAAGGAGGTTTTTGACAGATTCTCTTGGGTTTTCAAGGTATACAATCATGTCGTCTGCAAAGAGAGATAACTTGACTTCCTCTTTTCCTATTTGGATACCCCTGATTGCCTTCTCTTCTCTGATTGCTTGAGCCAGGACTTCCAATACTATGTTGAACAGGAGGGGTGAGAGTGGGCATCCTTGTCTTGTTCCAGTTTTCCGGGGAAATGGTTCTAATTTTTGTCCATTTAGGAGTATGCTTGCTGTGGGTTTCTCATAGATGGCTTTTGCTATTTTGAGGTATGTTCCTCGTATGCCTAGATGTTCAAGGGTTTTTATCAAGAAGGGTGCTGGATTTTATCAAAAGCTTTTTCTGCATCTAATGATATAATCATGTGGTTTTTGTTTTGACATCTGTTGATGTATTTAATTACATTTATGGTTTTACGAATGTTGAACCAGACTTGCATTCCAGGAATGAAGCCTACTTGGTCATGATGGATGATTTTTGAGATGTATTGCTGAATCCGGTTTGCTAGGATCTTGTTGAGAATTTTAGCATCTATGTTCATCAAAGATATTGACCTGTAGTTCTCTTTCTTTGATGGATCTTTACCTGGCTTGAGTATCAATGTGATGTTGGCTTCGTAAAATGATTTGGGGAATACCTTCAGTAGGATTGGTATCAGCTCCTCCTTAAATGTCTTGTAGATTCTGCTGGAAAGCCATCTGGTCCAGGGCTTTTTTTTGTAGGAAGTTTTCTTATTACGTAGTCGATTTCCTTGATTGTTATTGGTTTATTTAGGGTCCGATTTCTTCTTGTTCCAACTTAGGTAGGTTGTGTGATGTCAGAAAGTCCTTCATTTCCTTAAGGTTTTCAAGTTTGTTTCCATACAAGTGTACGTAGTAGTCTCTAATGATCTTTTGTGTTTCTTCAGGGTCAGATGTGACTTCATCTTTTGTGTTTCTGATTGTGCTTATTTGGTTTTTTTCTCGTTTTCTCTTGGTCAGTCTAGCTAGGGGACCATCGATCTTGTTTATTCTTTCAAAGAACCAGCTTTTTGTTTCATTGATTTTTTCTATTATCTTTTTGTCTTCTATGTCCTGGATTTGGGCTTTTATTTTGGTGATCTGGATTCTTCTGCTGAAATTAGGATTTTTGTGGTCTTACTTTTCCAGCTTCTTTAGGTGACTTGTTAGGTTGTTAATTTCTGTTCCTTCCATTTTCCTCATGTGTGTTTGTAGGGATATAAATTCCCCTCTTATTACAACTTTTAAGGCATCCCAGAGATTTGGTAAGATGTTTCTTCATTTTCATTTGTTTCCAGGTATCTTTTGATCTCTGTTTTGATGTCATCATTGACCCAGGAGTTATTTAGCATCATGCTGTTTAGTGTCCATGTCTTTTTGGGTTTTGGGGGGACTTTGTTGGTGTCAATGTTTATTTTTATTCCATTGTGATCTGAGAAGGTGCATGGTAGAATTTCAGTCCTTTTAAATTTGCTTATACTTGATTTGTGTCCAATTATGTGGTCGATCTTAGAATATGTTCCATGTGGTGATAAGTAGAATGTGTATTCTGTGATCTTTGGATGGAGTGTTCTATAGGTATCAATTAAGTCCATTTGGTCCAGAGTCTCATTGAGGTTCCGGATCTCCTTGCTGATTTTTTTGTCCTGATGATCTGCCTAAGGTTGTGAGTGGTGTATTAAAGTCCCCAGTTATGGTGTTAGAATCAATGTCTTTCTTTAGTTTTCCTAGAAGTTGCTTTATGAATGTTGGTGCACCTATGTTGGGTGCATATATGTTTAGGATAGATATTTCTTGTTGATGGAGTGAACCTTTTATCATTATGTAGTGGCCCTCTGTATCTTTTTTTTTTTGAGTTGGAGTCTCACTCCGTCACCCAGACTGGAGTGCAGTGGCCGCTCCTGGCCACCGCAGCCTCGCCTGCTGGGCTCCGGCGATCCTTCCACCTCAGCCTTCCAAGCAGCTGGAATTACAGGCATGCGCTACCATGCCCGGCTGATTTTTTGATTTATTGTAGAGATGAGGTCTCGCTGCCCAGGCGGGTCTCGAACCCGCGGGCTCAGGCAATCCACTCACCTCAGCCTCCCAAAGGCACGGGATTACAGGCTGAGCCACCGAGCCTGGCTCCTCTGTATCTTTTTTAATTTTTGATAGCTTAAATGGTATTTTGTCTGAAATTAGGATCGCGACTCCTCCTTTCTTTTGTGTTCCATTTGCCTGAAAATTTGTTTCCCATCCTCTTACTTTGAGTCTGTGTATGTCCTTTCTAGTGAGATGGGTCTCTTGAAGGCAGTATATTGTTGCCTGGTGATATTTTATCCATTTTGTCATTCTGTGTCTTTTCAGTGGTGCGTTTAGTCCATTCACATTCAGACTAATTATTGAAATGTGAGAGTTCGTCCCTATCATTGAGTTGTTGTTCTTCCACTTGGTTTTTTCTTTTTTCTTTTTCTTTTTTTCTTTTTTTTTTGTCTTTCTTTTGGTTTTGGGGTTGGTTCGTGTATATTTTATTCTTTTCCCTGTACTCTTGTGAAGAATGTTGTTCTTTTTTCCTTTTCTTCTGTGTTTAGTACTTTCTTAAGTGTTTCATGTAGAGATGGTTTGGTGGCAGCATAAGTTCTTAGGGATTGGATATCTGGGAAAGATTTTAATTCTCCCTCAGTGATGAAGCTTAGCTTGGCCGGGTAGGTTATTCTTGGTTGAAATTGTTTATCTTTTAGGACTTTGAAGATAGGGCTTCAAGCTCTCCTAGCCTGCAGGGTTTCTGCAGATAAATCTGCTGCTATTCTGATTGGTCTTCCATGGTAGGTGATCTGGCCTTTTTCTCTTGCTGCCTTTAGGATTTTTTCTTTTGTGCCTACTTTATTTAGGTGAATTATTATGTGTCTAGGAGTTGGTCTTCTCATTTGTTGTCTTGTGGGGGTTCTCTGAATCTCTTGTGTTTGAATTTTTGCATCACTGATTGGATAAGGGAAGTTTTCTTGAATGATCTCATGGAAAGTTTGTTCCAATGTGGTCTCTGTTTCTCTTTCTGCCTCAGGGAGTCCGATTATTCTTAGGTTAGACCTCTTGAGGTAGTCACTCATCTCTTGAAGGTTTTGTTCTGTCTTTTTGAGCTTATTTTCTGTGTTTTTAAGAGTTTGGGTTATTTCTATGTTTTGGTCCTCAAGCTCTGAGATTCTTTCTTCTGCTTGGGTAATTCTCCTTTCCATGCTTATCAATTTGTTATTTATTTCATTCATAGTATTCTTTATTACTGTTATCTCAGATATCAGCTCCTTCCTAGTTTCTTCTTGTGTCTCCTCAATGCTTTTTAATCTCTCCATTATTGTTTTGATATCTACATTTGCATTTTGAGACCCTTCATTCTGAGGACTTTTCATTGTTTGCATTCCAAAGTCAGTTTTCTCAATGTCTGCTCTCCCAGGCATCTGGGAGAGACCCATACTCTTCTTTTGGTTTTTCTTCATTTCTGTAGATTTTTCTCCCTCTCCCCCTTTCCCTCCCCCTCTTCAATTCTGTTTTTGAGGGAAGGTGGGGTTGCTTTTATTTCTCTTCTGCAATGACCTGGTCTTCCTTATGAGGGTCTCCTGGCTTTGTTCACTTTTCCCTCTGCTTTACAGTCTGTCTATTCAGCAGTATGCAGCTTGGTCCGTTCAGAGAATCTCACCAGTTCACCTATGCCATCGCCATCTTGCCCCGTCTCTCCAATTTAAAATATTTTTAGATACAACCTAATATGACTGTACAAATTTGTATATAAATGATAAACTTCATAAACAGAAGTAATCTCTGAGTATATATTGACATAATGATTCTATTCCAAAGGCTTTTACCCTCAGCAATACCATTATAGTAATGCTCTGTTAATTAATGTTGAATATTTGCCTTCAAAGTATCAATTTTCCCTTACTCAGGACATATAAGAGGCACAAAGCCCAGTTGTTTACTGATCTACAATCTATCCTAGTAGTTCTTAAAGTATGGTACCTGGATCAGCAGCATAAGCATCATCTAAGAACTAATTAGGAATGCAAACTTTTAGGCCCACCCCAGACCTAGTTAATCAGAAGTTTGGAGGATGAGGCTTAGAAATCTGTGTTTTAACAATTCCTCCAGGTGATTTTAATGCATAATCAAATTTGAGAACTACTGATGTATTTCAACTTCTTTTCATCTTCATCTCTTCCCAGGCTTATTTTTTTTCCTCCCTACTTCTCCTGGATTTACTATCCTTATGACAGGCTTACTGACCTTAAGGGAGAAGATGAATTTTGGACCAATATCCTCAAAATTGTGCACGACAGAAGGAACGTTCTCCTCCGAGGAGACTTCATAAAAATTTATGTTGGTGGATCTGTTGGACGATGTTTGTAAATTCAAATATTATAATTTTGTTGTTCTTCTCAGAAAACATTTATTTCTTTTATTAAAATTCTTTTTCTGGATTGTCTTTTATAGCTTAGATACAATCAAAAGTTTACTTTTAGTTACAAGAGCACTAAATAAAAACAAATGCTTGTTATGGGCTTGTGACTTAATGTATGTTTCTAACATTAACATAAACTCCTTCCTGAACCCCTTCATGGACTTTCAGTAAGAGTCTGTGCGTTCTGTATACCAGTTATCGAGTTTCTAAAATAGCACAAAAGTATTACTTTAGAGCTATAGCAGAACTCTTGTCAAGATTGCTGATATATTTATTGGTATGTTAATATAGTGGACACTCAGTCTTTGTTGGTTGGATAAACAAATTTATAAGCTGGGTTTTTTTATAAGCCACTTGTTATGGCCAAAATACAATGATAACGTAATTGGGTATTAGTTCCTTTAGTACTTATCAATGGATGCCTGTGAAATAGGGCACATATTTTCTTTGTTATTCCTTCTTCCTGTCCTCCTCTAGTTCCAAACCAACTCATATGGTTTGGTCTGATTTGGGGTTGGTCAAATCTGCTTCCATCACTAGTGTAAAAATCACCTTAAGGATTGAAGACCTGGAGCGTTTATTAGACTAGATTTATAGGCACTGAACTGATCTTGAACTTTGCTTGCTTGAGATTGCCAATTAAGGTCTGCAAGTAAAGTGATGACTAGGTCAGAGGAACCCCTAACGGACCACTCAGACAAGAATGAGATATCCTTTGTCCTCACATTTCTGGGGCTCTGAGGTGGAATTCTGGAGTGGGGGTTGGGGGATGGGTATTGAGGAGAGTGGCCTGAGAAGCACCATGCATATCCTCTCTAGTCCCACTGGGCAATTTATCTTAATTACAGAATGTTGATTTTATTTCTTAAAAACATTGAGTTGAACATTTTCTGAGACAGAATGTTTTGGTTTCTTTACTGAAACTTTGCCTTTCTCTCTTTTTTGCCTTAAATGTTTTCCCCAAATTCTAAAAAGAAAAATATGTCATAGGGAGATTTGAATAGATGTGGTATATGTCAAGGTTATATATATGAGAGGAAACAATGATTTGTCAGCCTTACATGGAAAATGGGAAAACTGACTAGGACTTGAAATAGAAAGTCTGGCTGTGTGTACATGAATTATTTCCTTTGTCTTCCAGAAGATCTTTGTGTGAACTCCTAAATGGGGCCAATTTCTAAATTAATATGTTCTGCTTTTGGATTTTAAAAAGAGCTGACACTTTTCCATTTGTTCTTTAAATGTTCTAAGTTACTTAAATGTTGATCAACATATTTACAACAACAATCAGCTATACTCAGGAGGACCCTCTTTTTGAAATAATACTATTATTACTGTTTCACTCATTGTATTTGCACAATATAATGTCACAATTACACAGTTTCAAAGTTATTGCTAAGGAATACACTCAATAATTAGATAGATTTTTTTTCTCAGAAGTTTGCAAAGATGTTAAGAAACTTTTGGTAGCATTGCTTATAATGATTACACAAAATAAAAATGCAAAATAGTCAAATATCATCATTAAAATTAGATTGGTTACATAAATTATGGAGAGCCAGCAAAGATTACAATGTTAGATCTGTATGTTTTGATGGAAAAACTTCTCTAAGATTATGTAGAAAGAAAGGTACAAAAGAGTGTTTTATCATTTCTTTTTGGTAAATGTGTGTGTGCACATGTATGTATTACATGCATATACCGTGGTAGGAAAGCAAACCCCACTTCTGGAAGGTATTCTGAAAATAGTCTTGTTAGTTTCCTATGGGGAGCAGCAACAGGAAAGGTGGGAAGGAATGATCTTACTTCTCATTGTGCATCTTTC
Organism: Cephalopachus bancanus; assembly: GCA_027257055.1. Lineage (NCBI taxonomy): Eukaryota > Metazoa > Chordata > Mammalia > Primates > Tarsiidae > Cephalopachus > Cephalopachus bancanus. The sequence goes on from JAPVLO010003783.1 coordinate 7,719, forward strand.
TGTACTGTTTGAATTTTCTAGGTAGTAGGAGTAAGAGCCATTTTAATTTTTGTTCTTTATAATTCTTTTTGTTAGTTTTTTGACTAGATGATACATTTTAATGAACATTAGACTATATTAGAATTCAAATTATCCATCACACAAATATATATATACCTAAGATGTTAAATAGTAAAAGTGAAGTCCCACTTTAATCTTATATTTATTTCATGTCAAAATATCTGAAAAAATAGGCCATGGTAGGAGAGTGGTATGATAAAAAGTATTGACAAAAATTGTTTAGGGAAAGAAAGAATCAAAATAAGTAAAAAGAAAAAAATTCAGGAAATGTGGCAATATCAATCTTCGTGGTTGCATTCAATTACATGTGAGGGTCATTTGAAATCTGCAGTTACTGAAGAATTTTTCAGAAAGGGATAACTTGAACTGTATTTTGCTTCTACTGGTGTTGTTTGCAACTCACTTAATACAGAAACATTCTTTTCATCTTTGCTCATGTGTCTCAAACTCTAGACATGATGATATATTTTCCTTTTTGTTTTTGTTCAGTGATCTATTGGGTGATCTACAAATCCCATGCTTTTTGGGGCTGGGGTGATGTGGTGGATGTTAGAAAAACCTGCTGTCACTGGACTTTGGAAAGCATTGCAGTGGGTTTTTTAGGGGTCACTGATCTGTGCTAGGAGGTAGAGAAGTCTAGTTCCCAGGCTTGGAGGTAGGCATCGCCTACAGCCTGCACACCTGTGTGACTATGATCCAGTGTGTCTGTGCCATAAACTTATCTTTCTTCTAAGTGTGCATTACAGTGATATCAACCTTCTAGCACCTGTGGGATTTGTTTGTAACCCCCTTCCCAAGACATCTTTCCCTCTGAACAATTCAAGATAGCTGGTGTCAACCAGTAACATCTTGCCCACTGCCCTTAGGTTCACTTGCTTTGGGTGGGCTAAAAAAGGGAATAAAGCATTTTATGGATGACCTCCTTTGGAAAATCCCTCATTTCCTCCAGGTTGGAAGAAAGTCCTCAAGTGTTATGTCAGAAATTTTCCACCCCAAAACTAGACTTGATCTAGTTTCAGTATCTGACTATTAAATCTGTGCCTAGATTCGATATTTGTTGTGGACCTACCAAGGGCAGAGCACTGTGCTTGAGGCTTCAAGGTACAGCAGTGGGGATACTGCTTGAGAGAAAAGCAGTGATAAGAAAGAGCTGGCAATTCTCAGGACCCTTGAGAATTCTGTTTCAACATCTTGGGATGCTTTGCAGCTCCTGTGAGGACCTGCAGAGGAGTGTGCCCGCTGCATGTGGCAAAAGCTTTAATCCAATATTCCTAAATGCTTTAAGATTAATTTTGTCTTCCTGGGCTGCTCTCAGTCAAAAACAACCTAAAGAATCACTCAAGGTTTTCCTGGGGAACAATCTGTCTGTGGACTTCTGTTTTAGTTGACAACAGAAGTCAACTAAATACTTTAGGGGAAAATATTTTCATTCAAATTCTCCAGTTAGTAATGAACCTATAGAGGACTTCCTTAACCATGAGCCAGTTTTGTTCCAAACCAGAGCGGCATCAGTGGTGACAGGCTACACACTGCTTCACCTACCTTGTTAAGTGAATTTCAGCATCATACAGAAGAGGAATTTTGAGGTTGACCAAATTATCTGCCTTGTTATCTTCTTGGCTTTCACTATTGAATGAACCCAAGATTAAGAAATTACTTAAAGAGAAATATTATAAAAGCCATCCATCATCAATCTTGACTTCATTATGTTTTTACCCTAAGACTTGGAAACGAAGAGTAGCCTGATTCTGAAGATTGTGAAGATTGAAGTCAAAGTTAATCGTAAAAGTCACCTATGTATAAAATTAAAATTCAGCTATCTATGATGCTTCATACTCAGGGGACAATATGAAAAAAGAAGTTTACCATAAAAGTAAACTCACTCCAATTTGATTTGGAATTTATATACCTTTACATTTCAAATTTGTAGGATATCTTTATTTGTCCACCTTGCTTCAGTATGCCTCACTCTGGAATTAGGAAAGCTTAAATTTCAGCTGACATATATGTTATCCAAGCACCTATACTTTGAAATCCAAGCACCTGAATTTGAAAGCTTTGTGCTTATGTAAAATTTGTTATCAGAGATTAACAAATGATCTCTATGACTCTGTGTATAACACTTTGATCAATATTGGTCTACATATTCAGACAAAAATAACTTTCCATATTGTCTGTATGTTTTGGAATGAATTGCATGTGAGAAATTCTGCTTTTATTAATAATTAAAAGAAAAATTCAGATATTAAAACATTTTAAAAGAAAACTTTAGATATTAAAAACTTCCTCTAAGTATGCAGCCAATTATTTTGTAATGTCTATAAATGTTGTTGATACCTAATAAGGAAGATGTTATAATGGTAAATGAATGCACATGCTGAGGAGGGGAGTGTAAAGATTTGAGGATGAAATGCAAGTTGTACCTGCTGTTCCCTCTTTAAAGCAGGGTAGCCTATGTCACAGGTAACAGACTTCTGAGATGAAGCCACCTGGCATGTTACTTCTGTCCCATCAACATGAACAAGATCAAAGAGACAACAGTGATTGATTAGTATATAACATGTGTGTATGTGTGTGTATGTGCATGTACACACATGGTAATAGAGGTATAGGGGCATTTTAGCTGTGAGGATAGTTTATTTTCTGTCAAGACTTGAAGTCTTCTACTGTCCAGGTGGTTAATATGAGGGGAGACCCCCGAAAACTGGAATTATCTTTCAGAGGGCAGTATCCTTGTAGTATACTCGGAATTTGTTCCTCTGGATCAAGAAGTCAATCTAAGTTTTATCTGGAAGTTTTGAGAAGGTCTTGATTTTGCAGAAGAAACATCCTGAGTTGTGGCAAACAGGTGACTTCTGCCATGACAACACACCATGACAATGCAACTTCCCAAACGAGGTTGAGTGTTCAGCAATTTTTCACCAAAACCAGTATGACCCCTGTGCCACACCCTCCTTGTTCACCCAGTCTCACCCCAGCAAACTTTTTTTTTTTGGATTGTTTATTTCCCAGGATGAAAAATGTCCTCAAAATGAAATGTTTTGCTGATATGGGAGAGGTGAAACAAAAAACAGCAAAAGCACTAAAAGGCATCAACACTGATAAGTTCAAAAATGGTTTTGTTTTGAGTCATGGAAAAAGCATCTCGATAGGTGTATCAAATGGTGTACTTTGAAGGTGACTGAAGTTTAAACATGTAAGAATAAATACACAAATTTTTAATAAATAAATTCCGGGATTTTTTGAGGCCCCTCCTTGTTTAATATTTTCTATAGCTAAAGTTAAGATAACCAGGACAACCAACACACCAAAGAAGTGATTAAATATTGGAACTATTTTTTCCCAGAAGGAATTCATAGTTTTTATATTTCAGAAACGCAAATAGCTTTAATCCAATATTCATAAATGCTTTAAGATTAATTTTGTCTCAATCTATTTAAAATTTGTATTTTTGATAGAAGAACACAAAACCATATGTTGATGTTTATGTTTTAAATACTTTAAAGAATGTCTTTTAGTTTTCTTCAAGTTGCTTTTTCCCTCTTTAAAATACGTAGCTGCCATTTGGCATAGGACATTTAAATACCAAGGTCAGGATGGGTTTAGAATTCTAAATCTATTAAGTTCATATTAACATTAAACTAAATAAAATCATAGCTTAATCCTTTTGTTTCTTCATCATTTGGTGGTAGAGGAGAGGCCAGGAGGCACTCATGGTCAAGTGTGTCCCTGGTATAGTGATCAAGTCAACATGAGTAACTGGCTTTGCTGGAATGCAGCATCTTGGCAGCAGCAAGACCTGTGGTTGCAAAGCTCAGCTAAGCTTCAGGACTCGAACGTCTTAGAGCAAGTGCATCACATCTGTGTGGAGCACAGCAGCCTTATCACCCTGATGGCTCTAGAAGAGTTACGGGAGTGTCTGGCTACTGCTGCCAAGCCTCAGGGTAAAGGAAAAACTGACCCGAGCTGTGAAGTACAACTGGTCTAGATACAGAGCCAAACTATGATCTCATGCGGTTTAACCAGTTAGAAGTCACTAAGTTAGGATGCATGGGCAGAGGATTCACGTGACTCTTCAGATAACTCAAAGGGCATGAAGAAGACAGTGATTGATAATAGGTAGGAAATAACAGTGGGAATGCAGGGGTCATCACGTACCGGCATGGCGAATGATGCAAAAAACAGGTTTGCTGAAAAATCAACAATTCCAGTGTTGTATGCACTCTCCCTTCTGTTTTTCAGTGTTATTGAAAATGTTAACCTTTTGTTTTGGTTGCTGACAATAAAGGGTTGTTCTCTGTTAAAAGTAAAAAGTAGAAAACGAAAGCCATTAAGATTTTTTTAAAATCCAGTATTCAAACACTTCACTCCTTTAAAAAGTAAACTCTTTAGATTTATTTGAAATACTGAGAAAATTGCTTAATAATAAACCATCTTTGTATTAAAATGATACTGACAATAAATGAGTAAATGCTCTTAGATTTTCTTCCTTGTTGCTATTATATTAGAGGGAAATGAAACATTTAAATACAGATAATTTGATATTTCTTATTGTTTTTACTCTGAGGTGAATGGTAGAAACTGAAATTATTATTATTATTATTATTTATTATTATTATTTTTTTTGAGTTGCAGTCTCACTCTGTCGCCCAGACTGGAGTGCAGTGGCCGCTTCCGGCCACCGCAGTCTCAACCTGCTAGGCTCCGGCAATCCTTCCACCTCAGCCTCCCAAGTAGCCGGAATTACAGGCATGCACTACCATGCCCAGCTGATTTTTTTTTTTTTATTTATTGTAGAGATGAGGTCTTGCTGCCCAGGCGGGTCTCGAACCCACGGGCTCAGGCAATCTACTCACCTCAGTCTCCCAAAGGTGCAGGATTACAGGCTGAGCCACCGAGCCCGGCTAAAACTGAAATTATTTTTAAAGGTATTAACTAATTATGAGTATTTCTTTTGTAGCAAAAAACTCCATAAACATTCATTTACATAAGTCATCCAGTGTATCTTTTATTTCTACATTTTACACTGAGCTTTAAAGTAAACCTTACCACACATCTGGTAGCTGTTGGACATCCAGGACTAGATCAGAGATGCACAGTCCATCATCACCACAGTCTTTATGAAAAGGAATCTACAAAAAAAGGAAAAAAAATCCATCCATATGCTCTTGAGTTAAAAAAGCAAATTGTAGAAGAATACATACAGTACTGTTCCATTTACATAAGTGGAAAACTAAACAATGTTTCAGGAAAATATACACGTTTAGCAAAATCATTTTAAAAAGCACTGAAAAACCTAAAATTCATGATAATGTTTTCCCTGGGGGAACCAGACCAAATTGGATACGATGGGGGCAGCAATAGAAAGTGCTTCCTAGACACTGGTGATATTTTATTTTTTAAATAGTGAGCACAGGTGTTTACTTAATTTTTATTTATTTCTTCAATAAATATTTATTGAATACCAGGCTTTCCTGTAAGGGCTGGAAATAGAGCCATGAACAAGAAACACAAAAATCTCTGTCTTCACAGAATTTAAAACACTAGTAAACTTGACACATGTAATTGTATTTTGTTTATAAAATTAAGAATTTAAAGACTATATCCTAAGTATTCTCTGTTACTGTGAAACTTTGTTAGCCAGTCTAAGTTCAGGAAGGGCAAGCTGCACTTACACTGAAGATTTTGGCAGTCTCAGAATAAGCTTCAAGGGCAGGGCTAGTGCCAGGGTTTTCCAGACTGGTGTTCACATGCAGATCCAAAGGGTTGACAACATCAGAGGGCTTCTAAACACACACATATGTACACACACACAGTCAGTTTATTAGGGCACAGCAGCTCTTATATAAGAAAATGATCACAAATGTGCTTGCAATTAAGAGCACAGTTCATTCTCAATTACATAGATTATCTTTTTTTTGAAAGATTGAGACTTGCTTCTTCTTTCCCATCCTAATTCTGGTGTTTGCCTCTCTACTTCTAAGAAACTTTAGACTTGGGTCCAGTAAAAATCTGTAGCAGGGATTCTTAATTAAGCTCATCAGTAATTGTAAACATTTAGATGACGTGTCCAGTTTTACTACTCCAAAGACTCCTATGTCAGTACCCAGCTCTTGGGCTGTTGGCTATACCCTTCTAATTCCTATTGCCAAGACTTAAGGATCTTTGGGTTTCCTGACCAAGTCTCTGGAAGGGAATGTTATAACCTAGAAGTGAAGGTGCCCAAGACTGGCTGTCAGGTAATGGATAAGAATCCTTTCCTTGGTCAGAATCTGACTCTGTGCTATAAAACCAGACGAAGGTGATTACCACATTCTAAATCAAGCTTCCTGACTTCTGGCCCTAGCTGACTGTTAGGAGTTGTGTTGCTCCCTGCACATATAAAACGATGCATGTGTCACTCGTGGTCATCAAAGCTAGCCTCCTAGTGACAAATACAACTTCTTCATTTTATCATTACTATAGAGTATAGAGAATTAGTAACAATCTGGAAAGCAATGGTCCCTTCATTTCTGAGGCCTCCTGTCTAAGGGAAAATGCCAAAATAAGTCATCTGGCAATCTTCTTATAAAACTCTTCTCATCAGGAAAGAACCTGTTGGGAGCCGGCCACGGAGGCCCACTGAGCATTAGAGATCAGGAAGGGTCATTGACCCTGAGACCACTAGGATGCATTTGGGAGCTATTGATCCCGTTTCCTCCCCCTTTCTAACCAGCACTAACCAGATTAAGCTTCTGTGAACTCAAAACATAAAAACTCTGAGACTGGGATGAACACAAGCTAACTTTAGAAGCGCATTGCTCCCATTCTTCCACAAACTGCAGTTTTGGCTTTCACATAACTTATAATTCAAACTTGTGTCACATCTAAGAGCCTTAGTATTGGTCACAGGCTTCTGGGTCATGATCTTAGGAATTATTGAAGGTGTAAATTGTAGAATATAGTTTTAGAAGACAGCCATTTTGTTGAAAGAATGCAGTTGGGTTACTTGCAGGTAGCCCACTGTGAACTTTGGACTGGGCCACATTCCAAACATTTTGGGATGGGCCACTTTCATCTGTAAAGTAAATACTTAAGCTTCTATAGAATTGTTTAACTTGGCATAAATCAATCAGCTTAGGATGAAAAAGGTTTATAGAATATGTTAGTCACGGATTAGGTTATCCTTTGTTATGGGATTTTAAGATTATATGAAAAGGATTTAAAGGCAATCATTGATTAAGTTTTCATGGATTAAGGTTTCTGGTGGGTGGGGGATGCCCCTCCCACATCTGACTTTGTGTATAAAAGACCCGTTGTAATTCCCAATAACACACATCGCTTCTGCACTAGACTGGAGTCCAGTCTCTTTCTCTCTCTTTCTCTCTCTCTCTCTCTCTCTTTCTCCCCCCAATCGCTGATGCCGTCTCCACCTTTGGGGTACCCTGAACCCGGCTGGAGCTGGTCTCCGGCAAGAACCACACCTATACAAATGATAAACCTTAACATTCTAATTTACCTTTTCCTGAGAAGCGGTATTTTCAGTAATATTTAGTCCAATCAAGGCAGGACTTACTCCTAACTCTTGAGTTATTTTGTACAACTGTCTACTAGGACAGCTCCAGACCATGAGAAAGTGCTTCCTGGGCTGGCTGCAGGCTTAGCACATAGGATGTTAATGACATCAAAGGGGGTTTGTTGTTGTTGTTTTCTTTTGTTTCATTTTTAAAAAAGAAAAACAGTCTGGCTGTCTTCATTTCCCTACTATAGATTACACGTATATGTGTAATTTAATCTACCACTTAGCACAGGACTGGAAAGACTAGAAACCAGCTTTTTTTTTTTTTCTGAGTTGGAGTCTCACTCTGTCACCCAGACTGGAGTGCAGTGGAGATGCCTGGCCACTGCAGCCTCGACCTGCTGGGCTCCAGCGATCCTTCTGCCTCAGCCTTCCAAGTAGCTGGAACGATAGGCACGTGCTACCACCTCCGGCTAATTTTTTTGATTTATTGTAGAGATGAGGTCCCACCAAGTTGCCCAGGTGGGTCTTGAACCCACGGGCTCAGGCATTTCACTCACCTCAGCCTCCCAAAGGCATGGGATTACAGGCTGAGCCACCAAGCCCGGCTCGAAACCAGTTTATTTTCCTTAAAATACCAGTATAATTGGCACTTTATGATAAAAATTTCCAGACCTTCACAAACAATAAACTTTCAAATTTAACAATAAATTAAACAACTTATTTTAACTCATCTAACCATTAACTTTATGTCTTTCCAACTCTTGTACTTCACATGTCTTGAAGTATGTTCTCTATCCCATCCACCTGCATTGGAAATATCTGGGGTTCTCCTTAAACCTGCATATTCCTTGGACCTAAAAAACTAGATTTCTGATTGTGGAGACCCCAAGTATGCATTTAATAAAAGTTCCCTTGGCACTTCTTTTGTATCTTAAATTCTGAGAAACATATTCTAGGAAATTACTTAAACAACTTTTTAAAAAGTAGTTTCCTTAGTCAGTTACACTTTCAAATACCCTCATGTGGCTTTTAAAAGGAAATAACTATATAATTTATAAAATAAATTTACTGTTGTAATTTTTCTCCTGAAAAGCATCTTTCCAACTTGGGAGATTTTCTTAATCCATGTGAACTATAGTAATTATGGTATACAATTAGAACGAACAATTCCTCATAATTTACCATGCTTCATCTATGTTAACTTAGATCAAACAGTGAAAACAACAATTCACATTATAGTTTTCAGTAGCTTAAATATGGATACAATTTTTCCTTGATAGGGCAATGTCAAAATAAAATGTATTGTTAACTGAAAGTTCTTCCTGTTAACATTTAAGAAAACACTGTCTCTATTTTCTTTAAGAAATTGATTTTCAGCCCTTTTAGTTGCAATCCAAATGAAATGTAATGAACTAACTTATGTAATAATAAGACATGACCATGAGTAGTAGTGTAAAAGGGCTATACTTCCTGTTCACAGAATTAGCCAAAAAAGGCATTCATTAGAAGGGCTACATTTTTAAATGCAAACACTTCTATTTTAGACTTTCACCCTCATTTGCCTTTAAGAAGAAATGAGATGAAAAAGGATGATGCTGAGGCCTCACCTGTATATGGATGATGTGCTCAGAGCAGCTCTGTGTTTGACTTACTACCACATTCTTCTGAAGGCACCGTTCATTATTTTCTTTAAATAAACCTCTGGATGTTACTCTGGATGAAAAGCCATCTGCATCAAGTGTGATGTTATATGTAATGGCTATGATAAAAATCATAAAGAAATGTTATTACAGATGGCTCTTGTAAGGAAAAATCATCCCTGCTTTGTTGTGTCTTTTCAAAGTATCTGACTTCAAGAAAATATGAAAATAGTCTTTACATTGGTGAATTTTGAACCACTGATAGCACCACATGTCATTTATAATTCTAGTTCTGATATGATGTAGATGACTGGATACAAAGAAATGAGATTTTAAGCAGAGGAAAGAAAATTGAACTTGCTGCCGGAAAACCTACTGGACAAACTTGGCAAATGTTTCACTCCCTCAAGCATTGGCTTCATCACAACACGAAGGTGCAGAAAGGAAAGGAAGAGTTACTGAGTGGCTACAAGCAAGCACATTCTCATGTACTATGCACATTTTACAATAAATCTGGAAAGTGGATATCGTGCTCCAATTTTTCAGATAATGAACTAGAATAAAAGAGGTAAAATAATTTGCCTAAGTTCGCACAGCTAGGTCATGGTCAGAAATACAATTGGGGTATTTTTGAAATAAGAACTCATGTTCTTTCTGTTTCCATGCAGTTATAACGATTAGTTTATTGTGAGAATTAACTGAGATACACTAAAGAAACATGTACAGTGCCTGACATATTCTAGATGCTTACATGAAGAAATGCATGCAGTGTTGCAGCAATAAGGTTTCTATCAGACAGACTGATTCGAATCCCTATTCTGCAGTTTATGAGCTCTATGACCTCGGGCACTTTACTTAGCCTCTTTGAACCTGTTTCCTCATCTGTGAAACAGAGACAACAATACTAACCCATGAAAAATAACTATGTGATAATAACTGATATCAGTAGCTAAAGTCTGTCGGGGACCAGCCCCAACAGAGGGAAGGGTTAGGACCGCAACGGATGCTCCAGATGTCAAGAAGAGACCACTCGGAGGCGATTTCTTCTGGGAACAGTCTGGCCAGGACTGAAGCCAACTTTATTCAAACTCCTTCCAACTTATATACCATTTTTCATACCCTCCAGCAGTGTAACAATCACTTGCTGGGGGCGTACACCTCCTTACAAGATTGTCACAAGACTTTCAAATTCTATGCACACAATTACAATTCCGTGATGCATGACGTGCTGCCCACAATGTAACAGGTACACAAATTAATCAATAGTTTCACAAGATGTTTCCCATAACTCATTCATGTTATACTTTATGTTCTAAACTTCTTGATTAATTTTAAATTCTAATCAATCCAATGAACTAAACTGATTAACATTAAATTCAAAATTAATAACTTCTAATGATTCTTAACAATTAAAACTATCAACTTATTATTACCTTAACTTTATACTAATCTTCTATCCTTACTCAATTTATATTTATCCTATTAACTTACGCCCATATTCTTATTATTGTAACTTTCTAAGTTATAATCAAACACCACATTAAGTATTACTTAACCTTACACCATATCTATGAACTTATTTTTATTATCCTTATAACCTACTGATTTATAATATGCAATGTCTTGAAATCCTATACTAATTACCTAAAAACTTATCCTAAAACTAAAATCTTAACACTACTTTTATGAATTTCTTGTGTCTAAACTTTACTTCCTTATATACTTCATTACCTAACTCTTAACACTATGTATTATCTTAATTGAACTTCTAATAAACCTTATCACTAGCCTTAATTAATATCCAAACTATAAACTGACTTCTATATTTTATAAAACTTAATAAATCTGTAATTCTACTTAAAAATCTAAATCTTATTTCCTGTTATGTGAAAGCTACCTGCGTCTGGGAACCTGTCACACTACTTTGGGACAATGAGCTGCACCGTTGCCATGACGATAACCGGGGGACTGAAAGTTTCAGCTCGTGCAGAAACCAGGAACGTTCTGCTTGACCTAAGGCAACATAACAAAACTATTATCACAATTATAATGTTTAACTTTAACCTAAAGGAAAACTTTCTAGCAAGAACAAAGGCTGACTAACCAGTTTACCAGGAAATAACAGCTAAAAAATATCTTGAGAAGGAGAAAACAGTTTAAGAAAAGAGGGAGAAATAGAAAATGATTTCTGCTGTGAATTTCTTTTAGTCCTAATTAAATTTTATATATCGCTGTATAAACTTTATTATTATGTGTATGCATTGGTCTTTTATTCATATGCCAATATAATAGTTGTAGTGCTCTCCTTATACCAGAGACAATACTCCAGGCAGGTCTCCATAGGCCTATAATGCATGTGGCCATAGATGTTGGCTCCCAACAAAAGTCCAATCTATCAGAATTATTACCTTTAAGTAAAGTCCACCTTCCATATGTCTAAAATTGAGAGAAAACATCTGGTGCTATTCATAGCATCAACTGCCTTATTTTGAATTACCCTATCTTATTTTATTATTTTACATATTTTAAAGGTTGCCTATACTTCCCAAAACATTAATTCTGTTAATTTTTTGATTTATTGTAGAGATGAGGTCTCGCCAATTTGCCCGGGCTGGTCTCGGATTCACGGACTCAGGCAACCCACTTACCTCAGCCCCCCAAAGTGCTGGGATTACAGGCTGAGCCACCTAGCCTGGTCTACTTGCTGCTTTTAAAATACCTATTAGGTATGCTGTTATATATTTTTTGCTCTAATTACTTTGTGAGGTCAATAAAGATAGCTAAAATGTAAAAGAATCAAACTAAAAATAAGGTGAAAATGAGGCAAAGGAAAAATAAGGGTAGGAGGTGACTAAAGTTTATACAAAGTGCACATGATAATACTTTTTCATTTTTTTCAAGCAGCTTGGTAAAAATGATATATAGTCTTATAGGCAATATATTATTTTTTTAAACATGATTAAGGTTAAACTGGAGTGTGCACCTGATGCAATAAATACTAGAAACCATACACTTTATAAATTCCCAATTATGAAGATGAGATTCAAGTCATACACATGATTCATTGCCAAGCAATGAAGTGACAAATTATCTTACAGTGATTTCATTTGGCTTGTCTGTGTGGATCTGAAGGCATCAGGGAAAAGGATTCAAAGGGAAAGATGCCCAGTA
>JAPVLO010003784.1:0-19459 GCA_027257055.1 Cephalopachus bancanus
TCTGCCTCCCAAAGACAACAAAGGCCCTAAGCGGTTTTTCCCGCAGGCGCAAAACTTAAACCTGTGCTCAAACAACCTCTTCCTATAGAAATGCTGCCTCATGGTCTCCTCCAATGGGACCCAGGCATGGCACGGCCAGCCCCTACAAGGTTCAAGGTTCATAAATATACCCTTCTCCCTGCATAGCTCTCTCTCTCTCTTATTCCCTCTCTCTGTCCCTGTCACTCTCTTACTCTCTCTCTCTCTCTCTTGCTTTCTCTCTCTGTTCCTGCCACCCTCTTACTCACTTACTCTCTTTCTCTCTCGGTCTCCCTTTCTCTTTCTCTCTCTTGCCCTTCCTCGGTTATAGTCCCTTAATGTAACTGCCCCTTTAATAAATCTCTTGGTTCAGACCGGGCGTGGAGTCTTACTGGTGCCTCTTTCAAGAATAGTCTTATTTTTTAAAAAGCAAACTTGCATTGCAATAAATCTGAAAGGGATCTACCAAATAATAAAACTTGTTTTATCTCCAAAGAACATAACAATTTGAATGAAAAAAATGTTAACACTTTTATCTTTAGCTGCAGTACTACAAAGGAGAGAGGGCACATGGTACCCCACTTTCTGTGATTTCTGGATGTCAGTGCTCCAGAGACAGGCACATGCTTTCTTGAAAGGATTCCTAGAGTACAGATACTCCCATTGCTAAGAGAGAAAATTAAAACTGCATTTCACTTGCAATTTGAAAGTCTGAAATACTGCGAATCTCCCACCAGGTGGCTCTATTATCAAGCACAACAATTTTCAAAGTGGGAATGCTTCAACCATTTTTGCAAGCAACACATCATGGTGCATTATACTTTCATAAACTTTAAACACTTTAGCATTCTTATTGATTGCAGTTTGACTCTCAATATCATATAAAAAAGTAAAATGTATCATCTTGGTGCTATGCGAAGCTAAGACAAATGTATCATATATTAAATCCATATTTTAAATTGAGCTGAGTACTCAGAACAAGTTCTTTTTCAGGGAAAGGAAAGGTGGAAGATTGGAAATTATAATAAAAAGATATTTTCTTATGTTTTAATCATTACATTTGATTAAAGAGTTGTCAAATAGGTTCTACTTTGGCTTTCCAAGTTACATAAGAAAGATTAACCTTGTCTAATACTTTTTACTTTTATAAAGCAAAACATGGTTAGCTGTTGTTTGCCTAATCAATGGCACATATAGTCATAGCATCATTTTAATATCACTCTTTAAAGTTAAAACACTGAATACTTCTTATTGAATGATGTAATATCTTAAAATATTGGTAATAACATTTCTTTTTTTTTTTTTTTTTAGTTGGAGTCTCACTCTGTCGCCCAAATTGGAGTGCAGTGGCCGCTCCCGGCCACCGCAGCCTCACCTGCTGGGCTCCGGCGATCCTTCCGCCTCAGCCTTCCGAGTAACCAGAATTACAGGCGCGCGCTACCACTCCCAGCTAATTTTTTGATTTATTGTAGAGATGAGGTCTTGCTGCCCAGGTGGGTCTCGAACCCGCGGGCTCAGGCAATCCACTCACCTCAGCCTCCCAAAGGCGCGGGATTACAGGCTGAGCCATCGAGCCCGGCTTGGTAATAACATTTCTAAATGTCCATAAATGTATTTGAATTATTCAAGCAGGAAATGTAGGCTAAATATATGAATAATTTGCCACAATTATGATTGCTTTCAATGTATGATGCTGAAACTAGCTTTTATTTTGTCTTCCTAGTTCTCTGAAAAAAGAACTTAAAATAAATATGACTTTTATTGCTATAAATGTTCAATTAATTTTGCATTTAAATTATTTATTTCATATCCTATGATATATGAATAGAATATGTTAGGGAAATTGAGAAATAAGCAAGTCTCTTACATTTGGAAAATAGAACTGGGTTTGGAATTTGAGAGTTTTAGTTTTCTAAGACTTTATTCTTTAGAGTGTGGGATTTTTTTTTTTTTTTTTGAGTTGGAGTCTCACTCTGTCGCCCAGACTGGAGTGCAGTGGCCGCTCCCGGCCACCACAACCTCGACCTGTTGGGCTCCAGCAATCCTTCTATCTCAGCCTTCCAAGAAACCAGAATTACAGGCATGTGCTACCACCCCCGGCTAATTTTTTGATTTACTGTAGAGATGAGGCCCGCTGCCCAGGTGGGTCTCGAACCTGTGGGCTCAGGCAATCCACTCACCTCAACCTCCCAAAGGCGCAGGATTACAGGCTGAGCCACCGAGCCCGGCTGAGAGGGGGATTTTTTATGTAGCTAACATTTATCAATTGCCTTAATGAAGTCCTTTGTTTTTTTTATTTCATTTACTTTATGTCTGTGGACTAGATATTACCATAACCATTTCATAGATGAAGAAACTGAGACTCAAAGAAATAACTTGTTCAAGATCACACAGCCAGTTAGACAACAGCAGAACTGGGGTGGGAACCCACAGCAGGGGTAGATGGGGAGAGAGGCAGGTAAAGATGGAAGCTTGGGATTCTGAGAGTGAGGGGAGTCAGGATGGAATGAAGCAAGCAAGCCTTGTCGGGGAGCTCGCAAAAAGAATAATTTATATCCATCAGCCTGCCTCCCTCATCCTTATCACCCCCTGCTGTTAGATGAATCTCTTTTTCTAGTCAGTTTGAATTTAAACATCGGTATTATATTTGAAATATAAGAATGAAATTGGCTTCCTGGGATATCTTTTTAAATGATCACTGAGTGCATGAGCAACTAGTTCCTGAATATCTCATTACCTTTAACAAAGGCTGGGACTGCACCTAGTTGACCCCACTGATAAAACAGACTTTGCGGTCATTTTCCAGGTAGCCTGAGGCAAGTGGTCATGGACTCATGAGATCGCTGATCTTCCTGGACGTCTGAAACAACCTACCCTTAAGGATGTTCAGGCTGCCTGAATAAGTCTACCGTCTTTCCCTCTGCCAACTTTGTGACTGTTGACTCTTGTTCACGAAGGTCTGGAGGGCCTCCCCTCTGTTCTCCCACAAGGATGGGAGGTTGCATTAAAGCTTGCTTTGCTCTCTCGTAATTTCTATACAGACTTACCTCTTTAGAGGAAAGAGAACTTTCACCCAGTTTTGTCTTTGGAAATGGAAGGTTAGTCTTACAGACTAAGACTAACACAGTTAGATCATCCATCACAAGGACTGCCTCTGGCAATTGGGAAAGGTCAGATTCCTTTAGAAACCATGCACAATAAGACAAGGGCAGGTTGGTTTTTGTTGTTGTTTTGTTTTGTTTTCAGTTGTGGACTTTTTTGTCTTGATCATGTGAGACACCTATGCAACAGGACAGTACCCCTTTTAAACATTAAACAAAGTCACATAAATTCAAGTTTTCCCCAAATTTTGGGTTTAAAAAAAAAAGAAAGAAAAGGAAAGAAAAAGAAAAAAGGAGGAAAATGTGATCATGTGTAAACTCTTTTGCTACTGAACATTCTCTGCTGAGTGTCTTCTAAACTTCTTCCTGTGACCTACTTTGAAGAGAGAAGAGAAGGGAGGAAGAACAGAGAGGAGACTAAGGAGAGATAAGGAGAAAGAGGAAGAAGAGGAGGCCTGGCAGAGGAGAGGGGGAAGAGGATAAAAAGAGTTTTATTCATTCATTCATCCATTCATTTGTTTATTTATGAATCATGGGATACATGTGAGGATCTGTTACATAGGTATATTGTGTGAAGGTAAGGTTTGGGCTTCTGACAAACCTTTTCCCCCCAAACCCCCAACCAGTGGTGAGCTTGAGCCTTAATAGGTAGTTTTGTATCCCTTATCTCCTCTCCCTTCTTCCCTCCTTTTAGGAGTGTCCAGTGTCTGATGTTCCCACCTTGTGTCCATGTATGCCTAGTGTTTAGTACCCACTTATAAGTAAGAACATGCAGTATTTTTTTTTGCTTCTGAGATCAGTCATTTACAATGATCTCCAGCTACATTCATGTTGCTATAAAGGACATGATTTTGTCCTTTATGGCTGCATAGTATTCCATAGTGTATATGTACCACATCTTCTTTTTCCAGTCCACCATTGATGGGCATCTAGGTTGATTCCATACTTTTGCTTTTGTGAATAGTTTTGCAATAAAGTACAAGTGTTTTTTGGTATAACAATTTATGTTTCTTTGGGTATATTCCAAGAAGTAGAAATACTGGATCAAATGGTGTCTGTATTTAATGTTTTTTTAGAAATCTCCAATCTGCTTTCCACAGGGGTTGAACTCACTTATTTTCCCCACCACCAGTGTACATATATTACCTTTTCTCCATAGCCTTATCAACATCTGTTGCTTTAAAAATTTTTAATAATAGCCATCCTGAGCAGTGTGAGAGAGTATCTCACTGTAGTTCCGGTTTGCATTTCTCTGATAATTAATGAAACTGAGCACTTTTTCATATGTTTGTTGGCTGTTTGTATGTCTTTCTTTGAAAAGTGTCAATTTATGTCCTTTGCCCACTTTTCAGTGGGGTTATTTGGTTTTTTTTCCTGTCGAGTTGTTTGAGTTCCTTACATATTCTGGATGTTAAGCCTTTGTCAGATGCATAGTTTGCAAATATTTTCTCCCATTCTATGGGTTGTCTATAAAGAGAATTCTGAAAAGAAGAGGGAGAGGGAGAAGTTAGTTGCAATTACAGAATATCAGATGAGCAATAACAACTTTGTGCATGTATAACTTGACATATAGTTATCAAGCATCTGTTATGTGACAGGCTCAAAGTTCGACCTGGCCAGGCACAGTGGCTCACACCTGTAATCCTTGCACTTAGGGAGGCCGAGGCAAGAGGATTGCCCAGGAGCTCAAGACAAGCCTTGGCAAAGGTGAGATCTTATCTCTACAACAAATCCAAAAATTAGCTGAGTTTGGTGGCAGGCACCTGTGATTCTAGCTACTCAGGAGGTTGAGGTGGAAGGATCACCTGAGCCCATAGGCTGAGGCTACAGTGAGCCATGATCATGCCACTGCACTCCAGCCTGGGTGACACAGAAAGACTCTGAAAAAAAATAAAGTTCTATCCCACTGGAGAGCAGGGAATCAGTTGTTTGTCTTATGGGGGAAGCACAAAATTTATCACAGTAAATTAAGTTGCAGATAAATTACTAATTCATTCTATGTTTACATTATTCTTCTCATTTTCATAAGTTCTATCTATAAACCTAAGTAAATAGAAATGAACTCAAAACATATCTAATTTAACTGTGTTTGTATTTTTGCTTTCTTAATTTGGGCAATGTTTTTTATATTACTGCATGACTTACATATATTCTAAAAAGCTGTTTTTTTAAAAAAGTATCTGTTCATTACTAGATAGTCTATTTGATCAGCCTATTTGCAAAAATGTTCCTGATTTAGGTATACAAGCGGTCATTGGACAGGTAAAGTTTGGGCCTCCCTTTGGTCCCCACTTCACCTAGTTTGAGATCAGGTACCCTTATTGATGTTATGTGCCCCCTTCCCCTCCCCTGGCAGTGTCCTGCTACTGCCAATCTTTTTCTTATTGTATTATGGTAAATGTTCAGGGTACGCTTATGAGTGAGAACATGTGGTACTCAGTTCTTTGTTTCTGTGATAGAAACAAGTTGCTGCATAGTCCATAATTTTGCTCTTCTATGGCTGTGTAATACTCCATCATATATAACCACTTTTTTTTTCTGAGTTGGAGTCTCACTCTGTCACCCAGACTGGAGTGCAGTGGCCCCTCCTGGTCACGCAGCCTCGACCTGCTGGGCTCTGTTGATCCTTCCACCTCAGCCTTCCAAGTAGTTGGAACTACAGGCGCGCGCTACGATGCCTGGCTAATTTTTTGATTTATTGTAGAGATGAGGTCTCACCAAGTTCCCGGCAGGTCTCGAACCCGTGGGCTCAGGCAATTCACTCACCTCAGCCCCCCAAGGGGGGGATTACAGGCTGAGCCACCGAGCCTGGTTTATACCACATTTTTTTAATCCAGTCCGGTTTTGATGAGCAGCATGGTTGGTTCCATGTTTTTGCTATTGTGAATAGAGCTACAATAAATATGCGTGTGCAGGTATCTTTTTTGTAGAACAATTTGATTTCCCTCTGGGTATATTCCTAGACAAGGTATTGCTGGGCCATATGGAAGGTCTTTCTCAAGTTCTTTTAGGAATTGCCACACTGTTTTCCATAGAGGTTGAGCTAGTTTGCATTCCCACCAACAGTATAGAAGCGTTCCCTTTCTCTGCATCCTCTCCAACATCTGTTGTTTTTTGTTTTATTAATAATGGCCATTCTTATTGGAGTTAGGTTGTATCTCAATGTGGTTCTAATTTGCATTTCTCTGATGATTAGTCAGGCTGATCATCTTTTCATGTGTCTGTTAGCTGCTAACTCTTCTTTTGAAAAGTGTCTATTCATGTCTTTTGCCCACTTTTTAAGGGGGCCATTTGCTTTTTTCCTTTTGGCATGTTTGAGTTCCTTATAAAACCTGGATGTTAGGCCCTGGTCAGATATGTAGTTGGCAAATATTTTTTCCCATTCTATTGGCTGTCTTCCTGCTCTCTTGATGGTTTCTTTTGCTTTGCAGAAGCTTTAGTTTGATGAGGACCCACTTGTCAATCTTATCTTTTATGGCATGGACTTTTGGGGTTTTGATTGGGAATTGGTTATCTGTTCCAATTTCCGTAAGAGTGTCTCCTGCACTTTCTAAGATTCTTAATGTTTGAGGTTTTATGTTTAGGTCTTTAATCCATTTGGAGTTGATGTTTGTGTATGGTGCTAGGTATTGGTCTTGTTTCAGTCTTCTGCATGTGGTCAGCCAGTTTTCCCAGCACCATTTACTGAATAGGTTCTCATCTCCCCAGTGGTTGTTATTGGAGGCTTTGTCGAAGATGAGTTGGTTGAGAAATTGAGGTTTTGGCTTCTGTAATCTCTATACTGTTCCATTGGTCTATATGCCTGTTCTTGTACCAATATCGGGTTGTTTTGATTATTGTAGGCTTATAATGAAGCTTAAAGTCTGGAAGTGTGATGTCTCCTGGTTTGTTTCTTTTGCTCAGGATTGTTTTGGCTATTTGTAGTTGTTTATGTTTCCATATGAATTTCTGTATTGTTGTTACCGGGTGTGAGAAGAATGATCTTGGTAACTTAATGGATGTAGTGTTGAATCTGTAGAATGTCTTTGGTATAATGAACCTCTTAACAATGTTGATTCTTCCAATCCATGAGCATGAAATATTTTTCAGTTTGTTTGTGTCATCTTTGACTTCTTTGAGCAGTTTTTTGTAGTTTTCATTGGTCTTTCATTTTCAAGGTCTTTCACTTCTCTGGTTAGAAGAATGCCAAGCTATTTCTTTTTTTTTCTTTTTTGTGGCTATTGTGAATGGGACTGTGCTTTTTTGTTTGTTTGTTTCTCTCCCTGTTTGTTGTTGGTGTATGGGAATGTAACTGTGTTTTGTACATATATTTTTTACCCTGAGACTTGGCCAAAGTCTTTATCAGCAAAAGAAGGTTTTTTTTGACAGCTTCTCTTGTTTTTTTGAAGTATAGGATCATATCATCAGCAAAGAGGGTAACGATGTATTTTCCTATTTGGATACCCTTATTTTCTTTTCTTGTCTGATTGCTCTAGCTATGACTTCCAACACAATGTTGAACAGGAAGTATAAGAGTGGCCAGCCTTATTTCAGTTTTCAGGGGAAATACTTCCAATTTCTTTCATTTAGCAATATATTGATTTTGGGGATTATCATAGATGGCTTTTACTACTTTGAGATATATTCCCTTTACGATAGGTGTTCAAGGGTTTTTATCAAGAAGGGATGCTGGATTTTATTGAAAGTTTTCTCTGCATCTAATGATATAATCATGTGGTTCTTGTTTTCCCCCCTGTTGATGTATTTAATTACATTTATAGTCTTGTGAATGTTGAACCAGCCCTGCACCCCTGGGATGAAGCCTACTTGGTCATTGTGGATGATTTCTGAGATATGTTGTTGGATCTGATTTGCTACAATCTTGTTGAGTATTTTTTCATTTACGTTCGTCAGGGATTTTGGACTGTAGTTCTCTTTCTTAGTTGGATCTTTACCCAGTTTGAGTATCAGTGTGATGTTAGCTTCATATATTGATTTGAGGAGCATTCTGTCTTTCTCGATTGCCTGGAATACTTTCAATAGGGTTGGTATTAGTTCCTCCTTGTATGTTTTGTAGAATTCCACTGGAAATCTGTCCAGTCCAGGGTTTTTTTTTTTTTTTTGTAGGTAGTTTTCTTAGAACAGAGTCAATTTCCTAGGTTGTTATTGGTCTATTTAAGTAGTACTTCTTGTTTCAACCTTGAGCAGTTGTGTGATGTCAAAAACTCCTCCATTTCACTGAGATTGTTGAGTTGTTTCCATACAGATATGTGTAGTAATCTCTGATGATTATTTCTGTTTCTTTAGGGTCAGTTGTGACTTGATCTTTTGTGTTCCTGATTGTGTTTATTTGGACTTTCTCTCTCTTTTTCTTAGTCATTCTGACTAGGGGTCCATCAATCTTGTTTATCCTTTCAAGGAACCAGCTTTTTGTTTCATTGATTTTTTTCTGTTATATCTTTGTCTTCTATGTCTTGTATTTCAGTTTTTACTTTGGTGATCTGGATTCTTCTGCTGAAGTTAGGGTTTTGGTGGTCTTGCCTTTCCAGCTCCCTTAGGTAATTTGTTAAGTTGTTAACTTGCTCTTTCTACTTTCTTGATGTGTTTGTAGAGATATAAATTCTCCTCTCAGTACTGTTTTCATGGTATCTTGGAGGTTTTAGTAAGATGTTTCTTCATTTTCATTTGTTTCCAGAAAACTTTTCATTTCTGTTTTGATTTCTGTGTTGACCCAGGAGTTGTTCAGTATCATGCTGTTTAGTGTCCATGTCTTTGTTGATTTGGGAGGAATTCTGTTGGTGGTGATGTTTATTTTTATTCCCCTGTGGTCTCAGAAGGTGCATGACAGTATTTCAACCTTGTAAAATTTGCTTATGCTTGATTTATAGCCAAGGATATGGTCAATCTTGGAGTTTATTCCATGTGGTGATGAGTAGAAGGTATATTCTGTGGTTGTTGGGTGGAGTATTCTATAGGTATCTACTAAGTCCATTGGGTCAAGTATCAAGTTGAGGTTCCAGATCTCTTTGTTGTTTTTTTTTTTTGCCTCTATCTAGGGTTGTTAGTGGGGCATTTAAGTCTCCAGCTATGATAGTGTTAGAGTATCTTTTTTTAGTTTACTTAGTAGCTGCTTTTTAAAAGTTGGTGCTTCTGTGTTGGGTGCATTTTGTTTAGGATGGTTTTTTTTTTGTTGATGGATTGATGCAGGGGTCCAGCCCCTGCCGGGTCATGAGGTTTCCTGAAGGAGAGACGGGTAGGTGAAAGACGAAAATAATAACTCTGGCCCATGATTTTATCACGGCTCTAGCACTTCTCACCTATCCTTTCCCTGCTTATCTCTACAGGGGGGCCCACGGTGCCCAGGTGAGGTCCTATCCATCCCGAAAAGAAAGAGAAAAGATTACCTTCAAGCTCCCACGTGTTGGGCACCACTTGCGGGGGTCCAGCCCCTGCTGGGTTGTGGGGTTTTCCTGAAGAAGAGATGGATAGGTGAAAGACAAAAATACAACCCCCGCAGATTGAAACTTTTATCATTATGTAGTGTCCTTCCTTATCTTTTAAAATTTTTGATGGCTTAGAAGTTGCTTTGTCTGATATTAAGATTGCAACTCCTGCCTTCTTCTGTGATCCATTCACCTGAAAATTCATTTTCCGTCCTCTAACTTTGAGTCTGTGGGTATCCTTTGAGATGAGATGGTTTTTATCCACTTTTCCATTCTATGTCTTTTCAGTGGTGCATTTAGTCCATTCACGTTCAGGCTGGTTTTTAAAATGTGAGAGTTTGTCCCTGTTCTAATGCTCTTTTAAGGTTATGTTGTTTTCATTTAGCTTTTGTGTTTGTGCATATTTTGTTTTCATTTTTATGGGTATGTTGTGTGTTCTGCTGCTTCTGTGCTTGTTTGTGATCTTTTTGAAATATGTGGTCTTTCTTTTATTTCTTTTTTCTTCTGTGCACAGCACCATTTTAAGCATCTTGAAGCAGCATATTCTCTTAGGGATTGAATGTCTGGAAAGGATTTTAATTCTCCCTTACTGATGAAGCTTAGCCTGGCTGGGTAGGAAATTCTTGGTTGAAATTGTTTTACTCTGAAAACATTAAAGATTGGGGTCAAATTCCTTCTGGTCTATAGTGTTTCTGCAGATAAGTCTGCACCAATTCTGATTGGTTTTCCCTAGTAGGTAGTCTGAACTTTTCCCCTTGCTGCCTTTAGGATTTTTTTCTTTTATACCTACATTGTGTAGGCGAATTACTATGTGTCTAATGATTAGTCTTCTCAAAGATGAGGAGGGGAAAAAAGGAAAAGGAGAAGAAAGGAAAAGTGGAAAGAAATAGAAAAAGAAAGAAAAAAATAAACAAAAAGCAGAGAAAGAACAAAGAAAGAGAAATAGAAGAAGGAAAGAAAAGAGAAAACCAACCACAAACAAACCAACCAAATGAGATAATCAAACAAACAAACCAATACCACTAGCAGCTCCTTCTTGGTCAGTTCCACTGTCTGTATCTATCACCCAACAGTTGGCTCAGGGTGGAGGGTGGATCATCTGGGGTTTCGCATCTGCCTACCTGCCAGGGCTTGTGCACTGGGGGCAATGTTCTTTATGGTCACAAAGAGCAGCCCCAATGCTATGCAGAGATCAGCACCTGGTCTCAAGATGCAATTCTGCTGTACCGCAGAGGCCTCTCTGGAACACTTCTCCGCCCAGGTGTTAGAGAGTCTGTTCAGTTTCTCTGCCAGGAGCTATTGCTCCCTTCCTAGCAGTTACCAAAGATCCAGTCTTTGGATCTCAGGATCTTGTGGCAGGGCTCTGGAGCCCTGCCCAGTTTCTGGTGGCAGGGCTTTGGAGCCCTGTCCAGGCTCGGGGTGGGCTCTCATCACTGCTTCCTCGAGAGTCTACCTCAGGCACCCTCCCTATGTTCCCTCTGTGGCCCACACTTTTCAGTGTTCAACTCACTCCAGCAGATTTTCCCCCGGGAAAAACTCCCAAATTGTCTGCTGTTAGGTCTCCCACTCCAATTGCATGTGGCTGTGTTTGGTCCAGTGTGGGGACGGGGCGTCTGTCTCTCTGGTATCATGCACTTGGAGTTCCTCTCTGGGTAAATGACGGTTGATTTCACAGAGCTGCAGAGATCACCCCTTTGTCTCAGGGGCAGGCTGCTCAGGATGCGGGCAGCTTAGAATTAGGCAAGATAAAGCAGGCTCTGCCCCGTTCTGGGACAGAGAAAATGGCAGTAGTCCGTGTTTTTTTCCTCTAGTGGGGCTCAGCTTCAGATTTCCTCCCCATGCTTTCTCCACAGTCCTTGCTGCCTGTGCCTGACCTGTTGCCTCAGGTAGTGATATGGGCCAGGCCCCAGCTGATCTCTTCTGCCTCTTCTGGAAAATGACCTGGGGATGGTGGATCTTTCTGTGCACAGCAGTTGCCACATTTCTGGATTTTATTTTAAATCAATAATTGGGATAAGTGAAAAACACAAATAATCTGAAATTAAACACAGAATGTTGGATTTTGCATGAAGTGTATAAACTATCCCAAAAAAGAAAAAAAGAAATCAAATACTCTTATGTATCAAAGCATTTAAGTAAATAATAGAGGTGAACTTGAGGTCAGTGCTGTCAAATAATTTCTAAATAGTTTCCAGATGGACTCTTTTTGCCTTTGGTGCCAAAACAGCTCATCCACCTTGTGTATCTACAATTTACCTTTAATTTATCAAACTGTTGGTGTGATAGTCAAAATATTTAACAACCAATATGGCATGAACAGATGCTGGCTCTACACCTTAAAATGTGTTTTCAGCATCCTGGTTGAATAAATATCCACCCTAATTGTGGAGAAAATGATATGTCATTAGCATGGAATGAAGCCTCCCTGATGATCCATTAAAAATTACTCTACTCTTTTGGAGGAATTAGTACGACCAATTTCATCCTCAACTAGCTTAGCTCACATGGGAAAAGAGAAGAGGACATTTCTCCTGAATATACTCTCCATTTATGGAGAACTTCTCGACATTTCTAAAATAATGTTGGTATCCTGGTTGTAGACACTATGTTGAAAAGATGTAGAGGATGAAGTTTGAAAGAACTGTCAGTTTATTTAGTACACACTGAGACATCTATAGTCATACCCTGAGGCACGGAGAGAAGGCAGGCAAAGTGTGGACTTAAGTGATGTGAGATCCTGGCTACGCTCTGGAACTGCATTTCAAACAACCACAGGTTCTTGGGGAGGTAGAACTGCAGCTCCACAATGGGGAAGGAAAGAGTGGGTTTGCTTTGTGTAATCCACTGGGGCAACCCTTAATATTCTCCTGCCTAATATTGACTGTGAAGAAACAATGCAGCATGCTGGCCCTAAGAAAGGCATAGGATTGCACAGTAATGGGGGTTGGGTCACTCCTGTGGGTAAGAGGAGGTGCTGGCCAAGAGTGAGGAGAATTCAATCAAGGGAATAGAAAAGGGAGATATTGAATATTAGTTGAATACCTGAGATCATTGGAAGTGGGGATTCTACTCCATCCCTCCAACTAAATTTTCCTTTGAAAAGACACCAACCAGAAGGAAGCTATTCCCAGATGGTGTGAAAATCTTTTTTTTTTTTTGAGTTGGAGTCTCACTCTGTCACCCAGACTGGAGTGCAGTGGCACGCTGCCAGCCACCGCAGCCTTGACCCGCTGGGCTCTGGCGATCCTTCTGCCTCAGCCTTCCAAGAAGCCGGAACTACAGGCATGCACTACCACACCCAGCTAGTTTTTGACTTATTGTAGAGATGAGGTCTAGCCAAGTTGCCCAGGCGGGTCTCGAACCCGCGGGCTCAGGCAATCCACTCGCCTCGGTCTCCCCAAAATGCTGGGATTACAGGCTGAGCCACTGAGCCCAGTTGAAAATCTTGTACAAAGCAAATGGATCCAAGCAGTGCAAGGGGTGGACTGTGATGTTCTGTCAGAACCAAGGCACTCATTTTCCAGCTGCCAGAAGCATTACCTGTTGATGGCTCTCAGCAAATCTCTCTTGAATATTGCCCTTAAGTGAAGGGAATTTCTTCACCCTAGGTTATGCCCATGGGCAGCCCACAACAATGACTGGCCAATGTGGAGGTACACAAATCAGGCCTTTTATTTGAGGCAACTCAGAAAGACCATTCCAGGTCCCAAGATCTCTGTGGGATCAGCTTAGGCCTTTTTGGTAATTACATCACAGTTCAACTCTTTTTACCCAATCCTGCTTCCTTAATCATCGCAAATTTTTTTTTCTGAGATCATTCCACAATGAACTTTCTGTACACAAAACTCTCTCTGTATCTTTTTCTATGACATAAGAAAGATTCCTATTAACTATTTTTTTAATGTAGAAAAGTATATGTTTGTGACACATTTTATCAAAAATATGCTAGAAATGTGCTGTGTTTGGGTTTCTTTGAACTAACTTAGCAAACTTCAGTAAAAATGTGAAGATTTAGCAAGAGAATATTTGATAACTAGTTCTAAATCACTGCACAGGCATTCTAAGCATGCTATTTTTATGGTTGTGCTTTATTTGTAAGTAATTAATATATATTCAGCCAAATTAAACAAACTGCTTTAGTTCTTTTCATAGCATCTGAGATTAATAAAATAAAGACCAGTGATGATAAGCTTTCACTTTTCCATGTTTTTAATTTATCAAAAATTTTAAAAAAAAGCTTTGTAGTCATGAAACACATTTTTAAGCCTAAGGTTTTTTATTTTTCTACCTCATGCTTTCAACAGTTTGGCTTAATTTGTATAATATGACAAGTTTCAGATTTCATTAAAAATTACTTTGTTGAAGTTTTATTTCTCTAAACGGGAGGTTCTACATTAGATGTCTTTAAAAGTTCGTTTCATAACCATATTGATGTTAACGAGGCCTGAGAGACAGCAAATGATAAAGAAAAGTTGTAAAACCTGTTCAGCGTCCTTTTTTTTAACATCATTGGGTATCACTCACAAACCATACAATGTATCCTTTGAAGTGTACAAGTCAGTGGTTTTTAGTATGTTCACAGACTAGCTCAACTATCACCACTACCTGACTTCACACTAAAAAAAACCCATACCCAATAGTGATTGCTCCCACTTCCCCCTCTCTGCAGTCCCCGGCAGTGCTGCACTTTAGTTTTACTTTCTGATTCTATGGGTTGGCTTATTCTGCATATTTTGTATAAATGTAACTGTACAGTCTGTGGTCTTTTGCATCTAACTCCTTGCACTCAGCATAATGTTTTGAGATCTGTGTTGTCGCATATATTGGCGCCTTGTTCTTTTTATTGCTAAATAATATTCCATTGTACAGAAAAACACACTTTGCTTATTAATTCATCAGGTGGTTTGAGTTGTTTCCATTTTTTAGCTATTGAATAGTGCTGCTATGAACATTGTGTATGAGTTTTGTGTGGGCATTTGTTTTCATTTCTTTGGGGTATATACGTAGGAGTGAAATTGCTGGGTCTCATGGAAGCTCTTTGTTTACTATTTTGAGGAACTGCCAAATCACTTTTCAGGTGCCTGTACTATTTTACATTTCCACCAGCACTGGATAAGGACTCTAATTTCTTCATATTCTCATCAGTACTTGTTACGACTTATTGCTGCATTTTGGTTTTAGTATGTTACTCTAATAGGTTGTGAAGTGGTATTTTATGTGGTATTGACTTGCATTTTCCTAGTAATTATAATATTGAGCATCATCTTATGTATTTGTTGGTCACTCATATATCTTCTTTGGAGAAATGTTTATTTAAATATTTTGCCCATTTTGAAATTGGATTAGTTGTAATTTTATGGTTGACTTATAAGAGTTCTTTATATATTCTGGATGCAAGTTCCTATCAAATATTTTCTCCCCTTGTGGGTTGTCATTTCACTTTTTGGATAGTGACTTTGATCACTAAAATTTTAAAATTTCAGTGAAGTTCAAATTTTTCTTTGTTTGTTTTATTGCTTGTACTTTTGTTGGCCTATCTAAATAGGTTTAACCCCAAAGGGCTCAAAGATTTATATCTGTTTTCTTCTAAAAATTGGGGTTAATTTTTTATATACAGTGTGAGATATGAGTCCAACTTTATTCTTTTTTATGTTGACATCTAATTGTCCCAAACCATTTGTTGAAAAGACTATTCTTTCCCTATTGAATTATCTTGAGACCCTTGTTGAAAATCAACTGATCATAAATATGATGATTTATTACTGGATTCTCAATTATATCCCAGGATATATAATATATATTTATTCTAATGGCAGTTCCACACTGTCTTTTTTACTGTAGTAAGTTTTGAAATTAAAGTGTGAACCAATTTTGTTCTTTTTCAAGATTGTTTCTTGGCCTTTTGCATTTACATATGGATTTATAGAATGCTTGTAAATTTTTGCAATAAATCCAGCTAGGAATTTGATAGGGATTTCATTGAATCTTTAGATCAACTTAAGGAATAGTGTCATCTTAAAAATATTAAGTTTTACAATCAGTGATCACAGGATGTCTTTCCATTTGCTTAGGCGTTCTTTCATTGCTTTCAACAATGTTTTATAGTTTTCAGAATACAAGTTTTACACATTTTTTGGTTAAATTTGTCCCTGAATATTTCACTTTTTTGATGCTATTGTAAATATAATTCTTTGTTTAATTTCATTTTGGATTGTTCATTGCTACTGTATAGAAATACAACTGATTTTTGTGTGTTGATCTTTTATCCTGCAAACTTACTGAACTTGTGGGAATTTTTTGTTTGTTTTTGTGTTTTGTTTTGTTTTGTTTGTGAGTCGAGGTATTTTTCTATTGCCAGACTGGAGCTCAGTCATCACAGCTCACTGCAGCTTCAACCCCCCGGGCTCAGGCTATCCTTCTACCTCAGCCTTTTGAGTAGCTGGGACTGCAGGCGGATGCCACCACACTTGGCTTATTTTTTTTATAAACTTGTTAATTAGTTCTAGTAGTTTTTTTAAAGCAGATTCCCTAGAATTTTCTATGTACAAAATCATGTCATCTACAAAAAATTTTTTTACTTTTTTCCCTTTTTAACTTGGATGCCTTTTATTTCATTTTTTTTTTTTTTTTTTTTTTTTTTGAGTTGGAATCTTACTCTGTCACCTAGGCTGGAGTGCAGTGGCACACTCATAGCTACCCCAGCATCGCCTGTTGGGATCAGGTGATTCTTCCCCTCAGCCTTCCAAGTAGCAGGAACTACAGACTTGTGCTACCATGCCTGGCTAATTTTTTGATTTATCGTAGAGATGAGGTCTCGCCAAGCTCCTCAGGCTGTTCTCAAATCCGTGGGTTGGGAATCCCCTCACTTGGCCTCCTGAAGTGCTGGGATTCCAGGCTTCAGCCACTGCACCTGGCCTATTTCATTTTTCTTATCTAATTGCCCTGGCTATGGCCTCCAGTACAATATTGAATAGAAGTGATGTGTGTGAACATCTTGTCTTGTTCCTGATCTTAGGGGGAAATTATTCAATCTTTTCCCAGTGAGTTTTAGCTCTGGGTTGTAGTACATGTCTTTCATCAGATTGTGGATTCTCTTCTATTCCTAACTTATTGAATCTTTTATTGTGAAAGGGTTTTGAATAGTGTCAAATGCTTTTCATGAATCTACTGAGGTGATCATGTGATTTTTGCCTATGATCTAATAATATGGCTGATTGATTTTTGAATGTCAATCCAACCTTGCATTCCTAGGATAAATGGTATATAATGGTGTACATCCTTTGTTATTGAATTGTCTATTTCTCCCTTGCATTCTGTCAGTTTCCCCCTTTATGTACTTTTAGTCTCTGTTTGTTGTGTATTTATTTATAATTGTTGCTTCTTTCTAATATATATAATTTATCATTGTTTAGCATCTTTTGAATGCCTGGGAAATTAATCAAGTGAGGATACAGCAGATGGACCTACAGGAGTCTACATTTGCTGAGCCAGATTTCTGGTAATTTTCTTGAGAATTTTTTAGTAATTTTGTTGAAATTGCAATCTGAGCAACAGATGGAGTACAAGAAAGAAGCATGTCTCCAATAAGATGTTGATTTTATATCAGCTAGGAAGCTTTCAGCTGCAAGAAATAGAAACTCAAACTATCTTAAACAATAAAGATGATTTATCAGCTCACACAACTGGAAAGTCAGACTGCTTTTACAACCAGAGTTCCTCATCTGAACCACAGAACACAGAAAGTAATATAAGTGACTATTTCTCAGTTCTCTCAAGAATAGTATGTAGTTCCATTACAGATGCATAGGAGAAAAATTAACTTATTACATACCATGTATATTTTAGGGCTTAACTTTCCTGTGGAATTTTGGTTTAAAAAAAGCTGATCCTGGCCAGGTTCAGTGGCTCAGCCTATAAACCTAGCACTTTGGGAGGCCAAGGCAAGTGGATTGCCTGAGTCCGTGGGTTCGAGACCAGCTCAGGGAACTTGGTGAGACTTCGCCTCTACAATAAAAAAAATTATCCAAGCATGTTTATGAGTGCCTGTAGTTTCAGATACTTGGAAGGTTGAGTCAGAAAGATTGCTGGAGCCCCGCAGGTTGACACTGGAGTGGCCCTGAGGGTGCCACTGCACTCCAGCCCGGGTGACAGAGTGAGACTCCAACTTAAAACAAAAACAAAAAAGAAAGAAAGAAAAGCTGATCCCTATGGAGTGTGAGTTTTAGATTCAGTTTGGTCAAGGACTCTATTCCAGTGTGTGTGTGTTTGTGTGTGTGTAATTGTGATTTTTTTTTTTTTCTGCCTTTCTCATGTGTAGGGTTTATATACAGTGTGGGTTTTCCTCTTGATTTTTTTTTTTTTTTTTTTTTAGTTGGAGTCTTACTCTGTCGCCCAGACTGGAGTGCAGTGGCACGCTCCCAGCCACCCAGCCTCGACCTGCTGAGCTCCGGCAATCCTTCCGCCTCAGCCTTCCAAGGAGCTGGAACTACAGGCCCCACGCTACCACACCCGCTAATTTTTTTGATTATTTAGAGATGAGGTCTCGCCAAGTTGCCCAGGTGGTTTCAAACCCACGGGTTTAGGAAACCCACTCCTCAGCCTCCCTAAGTGCGGGAGTACAGGTGAGCCACCAAGCCCGGCCGATTTTTTTTTTATTAGACTGTAGAAAAGGGAGTCTGAGAATAAGTCCTTAAAAAGAACAAACCCCGGGCCGGTGGTCAGCCTGTCATCCCGCGCTTTGGGAGGTGGGTGAGTGGATGGCCTGAGCCCAGGGTTTTGGAGACCCCCCTGGGAGTGAGACCTCATCTCTACAATAAATAAAAAAATCAGCCGGGTGTGGTAGCGCGCGCCTGTAGTTCAGCTCCTTGGAAGGCTGAGGCTGAAGGATCGCCGGAGCCAGCAGGTCAAGGCTGCGGGGGCCAGGAGCAAGCCGCCGCACTCCAGTCTGGGCGACAGAGTGAGACTCCAACTCGAAAAGAAAAAAAGACATGAAGACATACTATCTATTTGACAACGCGGCTAGTATCCTGCCACCGGACATTGCTTTCCATGTGGGTACCTTTTCATTTCCACCACATTTACCTTCCCCTTCGTAGGCAATAGCTTGACTCTTTGGCAAAGAGAAGCCTAGGACTCAAAGTGTTTTCGATGCATATTTACTTCCTCTCTACCAAAACTGTAATCTCTTGGGAATGAACACAGGAAGCCACGTTGATGAACATCAACAGAAACATGCCAGGTGCTCGCACAATATTTACACTACTACAAGAGAGGTGAAAGACCTTGTCCAATGCCACACATGTGTCAAAAGGAAGAGCCCGATGTGCACCCAAGTCTACTAACTCTAGAACCTCTTGTTTAACTACTGGGCTATGTATTCGTCAACGAAATGAGTTGAAGGAACCCGTTTGAGGGGGATTGTGTCATGACTCTGGAGAGAACAATTAACATTAGGCAAGGGTCAGAGGATCAGGTCAGCTGACAGGGTTTGGACAGAAAAGGGGTTTTACAGCAATTGTCATACACATCATAGCTTGAAGTTGTTAGACAATTGTTACTTTATTCCAGGGAAGACTGAAGATCAAGAAAAAACTAAGGTAGATTATTGAACTTTAGAAAAAAGCCCTCAGTTCTGTTCATTGAAGAAAATTCATAAAAAAGTAGTACACCAGGAGTGTGGAAGTTTATCAAATATGGAACTATAGAAAGGGGTGAATTAAGACAGTGCTCACAAGAGCCCTGGGGACTACTGTGCTATTATAAGGATCTGAAAAACTGAGGCAGAAGAATCGCCTGGGACAGCAGGTCGAGGTGTGGTGGCCATGTGCGTGCCACCGCACTCCAACCTGGGCGACAGAGTGAGACTCTGACTCAAAAAGGTAAAAATAAAATATAATGGTATCAAATTTGTTCATAAAG
>JAPVLO010003785.1:0-19563 GCA_027257055.1 Cephalopachus bancanus
TACAGCCCCACTACACGGACAGATTCCAAGGCAGTGGAAAGGGGGTTCCAGATTATTCACACACCTGTCAGCGAATACCAGGACCTGCAGATCGATTTTGAATCACAGCTCCCCCCTTAAGTAAATCTCAAAACTGCAGAAAGGACCACCCCCAACCTACAGTGCAACTCCAGAATTGAACACAGTAAGAGGGCATACATAAAGAATAGGAGATTGAACAAATAGAAGTAAAACCAATCCCTCTACCCTTGAATAACAGAATTAAAGAAGATGGTGATGTGGAGGGAAGGAAAAAGTAGGGAGGGGGAAAAACTGCACAAATGAAGAAAAACCAAAAGAAGAATATAGGTCTCACACAGACCCCTGGGAGATCAGACACTGAGAAAACAGATTGTGGAACACCAACAATTAAGAGCCCCAAGAATGACAGGTTACATGCAACAAACCCAGAATATCAAGACATTAATGGAGAGAATTAAAAAAATTGAGGAGAGACAAGAGGAAAATAGGAAGGAACTGATGTCAGAAATGACAGCAGTAAAGAATACTGTGATGGAAATGAATAACAGACTAATAAGCGTGGAAAGCAGAATCAGCCAAGCAAAAGAAAGAATCTCAGAGCTCGAAAACCAAAAAACTGAACTAACCCAAACTGTCAAAAGCATAGAAAAGAAGTTCAAAAAGACAGAACAAAACCTGCAAGAGATGAATGATCACTTCAAGAGACCAAACCTAAGTGTAATTGGGCTTCCTGAGGCAGATAGAGAAACAGAAGCCACACTGGAACAAACATTTCAAGAAATCATTCAAGAAAACTTCCCTCATCTCATCAAGGATGAAAAAATTCAAACACAAGAGATTCAGAGAACCCCTGCAAGACAACAAATGAGAAGACCAACTCCCAGACACATAGTAATTCACCTAAACAAAGTAGGTATAAAAGAAAAAATCCTAAAGGCAGCAAGAGAAAAAGGACAGACTAACTACCAGGGAAAATCAATTAGAATAGCAGCAGATTTATTCACAGAAACCCTTCAGGCTAGGAGAGCCTGGAGCCCTATCTTCAAAGTCCTAAAAGAGAAACAATTTCAACCAAGAATAACCTACCCAGCCAAACTAAGCTTCATTAGTGAGGGAGAATTGAAATCTTCTCCAGATATTCAATCCCTAAGAACCTACACTGCCACCAGACCACCTCTACAAGAAACACTTAAGAAAGTACTGAAAACAGAAGAAAAAGAAAAAACAACAACATTCATCACAAGAGTACAGGCAAAAGATTAAAAACACACATGAACCAACTCCAAAATCCAAAGAAACACAACAAAAAACAGGAACAACTCTGTAAGAACCTTATGACAGAGATCAACTCTTGCATTTCAGTTATAAGCCTAAATGTGAACAGACTAAATGCACCACTGAAAAGACATAGAATGGCAAAATGGATAAATATCATCAGGCAACAATCTATTGCCTTCAAGAGACTCACCTAACTAGAAAGGACACACATAGACTCAAAGTAAGAGGATGGGAAACAAACTTTCATGTGAATGGAATACCAAAGAAAGGAGGAGTAGCGATCTTAATTCCAGATAAAATACCCTTCAAGCTATTAAAAATCAAAAAAGATACAGAAGGCCACTACATAATGATAAAAGGCTCAATCCATCAACAAGAAATATCTATCCTAAACATATATGCACCCAATATAAGTGCGCCAACTTTCATAAAGCAACTTCTAGGAAAACTAAAGAAAGATATTGACTCTAACATCATCATAACTGGGGACTTTAATACCCAACTCACAAGCCTAGACAGATCATCAGGACAAAAAATCAGCAAGGAGATTCGGAACCTCAATGTCACTTTGGACCAAATGGACTTAATTGATACCTACAGAACACTCCATCCAAAGACCACAGAATACACATTGTACTCATCACCACATGGAACATATTCTAAGATCGACCACATACTCGGCCATAAATCAAGCATAAGCAAATTTAAAAGGACCAAAATTCTACCATGTACCTTCTTGGACCACAGTGGAATAAAAATAAACATTGACACCAACAAAGTCCCAACCAAACCCACAAAGACATGGACACTAAACAGCATGATGCTATAAAACTCCTGGGTCAATGAAGAAATCAAAACAGAGATCAAAAATATACCTGGAAACAAATGAAAATGAAGAAACATCTTACCAAAATCTCTGGGATGCCCTGAAAGCAGTAGTAAGAGGAGAATTTATATCCCTACAAACACATATGAAGAAAATGGAGAGAACAGAAATTCACAACCTAACAAGCCACCTAAAGCAGCTGGAAAAGCAAGACCAAAAAAACTCTAATTTCAGCAGAAGAATCCAGATCACCAAAATAAAAGTCCAAATCCAGGACATAGAAGACAAAAAGATAATACAAAAAATCAATGAAACAAAAAGCTGGTTCTTCGAAAGGATAAACAAGATCGATGGTCCCCTAGCTAGACTGACCAAGAAAAAATGAGAAAAAAACCAAATAAGCACAATCAGAAACACAAAAGATGAAGTCACATCTGACCCTGAAGAAATACAAAAGATCATTAGAGACTACTACGTACACTTGTATGGAAACAAACTTGAAAACCTTAAGGAAATGGAGGACTTTCTGACATCACACAACCTACCTAGGTTGGAACAAGAAGAAATTGAGACCCTAAATAGAACAATAACAATCAAGGAAATCGACTACGTAATAAGAAAACTTCCTACAAATAAAAAGCCCTGGTCCAGATGTCTTTCCAGCAGAATTCTACGAGACATTTAAGGAGGAGCTGATACCAATCCTACTGAATGTATTCCAGGCGATTGAAAAAGATGGAACTCTCCCCAAATCATTTTATGAAACCAACATCACATTGATACCCAAGCTAGGTTAAGATCCAACAGAGAAAGAGAACTACAGGCCAATATCTTTGATGAACATAGATGCTAAAATTCTCAACAAGATCCTAGCAAACCGGATTCAGCAATACATCTCAAAAATCATCCATCATGACCAACTAGGCTTCATTCCTGTGATGCAAGGCTGGTTCAACATTGGTAAAACCATAAATGTAATTAAATACATCAACAGATGTCAAAGCAAAAACCACATTATAATATCATTAGATGCAGAAAAAGCTTTTGATAAAATCCAGCACCCCTTCTTGATAAAAACCCTTGAACATCTAGGCATACGCGGAACATACCTCAAAATAGTAAAGCCATCTACGAGAATCCCACAGCTAGCATACTCCTAAATGGACCAAAATTGGAACCAATTCCCCTGAAAACTGGAACTAGACAAGGATGCCCACTCTCACCCCTCCTGTTCAACATAGTATTGGAAATCCTGGCTAAAGCAATCAGAGAAGAGGAGGCAATCAGGGGTACCCAAATAGGAAAAGAGGAAGTCAAGTTATCTCTCTTTGCAGATGATATGATTGTGTACCTTGAAAACCCAAGATAATCTGTCAAAAGCCTCCTTACATTGATAAAGGCCTTTGACAAAGTCTCAGGATACAAAATAAATGTACAAAAGACAATCACATTTCTCTACACCAATAATAAACAAACAGAAACCCAAATAAAAAGCACAATTCCATTCACAATAGCCACAAAAAAATGAAATACCTTGGCATCTTCCTAACCAGAGATTTGAAAGACCTTTACAATAAAAATTGCAAAACACTGCTCAAAGAAATCAAAGATGACACAAACAAGTGGAAAAATATCCCAAGCTCATGGATTGGAAGAATCAACATAGTGTAGATGTCCATCTTACCTAAGGCAATCTACAAATTCAATGCAATACCCATCAAATTACCAGCAGCATTCTTCTCAGACCTAGAAAAAACAACACAGGAATTCATATGGAAACACAAACGTCCAAGAATAGCCAGAACAATCCTCAGCAAAACAAAACAAAGCAGGTGGTATCACATTACCAGACTTCAAACTTTACCATAAAGCTACAATCAAAACAGCTTGGTATTAGTACAGGAACAGGCATATAGATCAATGGAATAGAATTGAGATTCCAGAAGCAAAACCTCACTTTCTCAACCAACTTATCTTCGATAAAGCCCCCAGCACCTACCACTGGGGAGAGGAGAACTTATTCAGTAAATGGTGCTGGGAAAACTGGCTGACCACATGCAGAAGATTGAAACAGGACCCCTATCTATCTCTATACACAAAGGTTAACTCCAAATGGATCAGAGACCTAAATATAAAACCTCAAACCATAAGAAGCTTAGAAAAGGAAGGAAATACCCTCATGGAAATCGAAACTGGCATCCAATTCCTGAACAAAACCCGAAAGCCACAGGTCACAAGAGAGAAGATAGACAAGTGGGACCTTATT
Organism: Cephalopachus bancanus; assembly: GCA_027257055.1. Lineage (NCBI taxonomy): Eukaryota > Metazoa > Chordata > Mammalia > Primates > Tarsiidae > Cephalopachus > Cephalopachus bancanus. Next base: position 4,392 of record JAPVLO010003785.1, read on the forward strand.
AAACTGACAAGTTTCTGCAAAGCCAAAGAAACCATCTAGAGAGCAGGGAGACAGCCTACAGACTGGGAAAAAGTATTTGCCAACTCCAGGTCTGACGAAGGCTTAACATCCTGGATCTACAAGGAGCTCAAATGTGCTGAAAAGAAAAAAAAACCAAACAACCCCATTATAAAATGGGCAAAAGATATGAACAGACACTTCACAAAAGAAGATATCTGAGCAGCCAACAAACACATGAAGAAATGCTCAACCTCACTAATCATCAGGGAGTTGCAAATCATAACCACACTGAGATACCACCTAACTCCAGTCAGAATGGCAATTATCAACAACTCAAAAACTAACAGCTGCTGGAGAGGGTGTGGTGAAAAGGGAACACTTCCACACTGTTGGTGGGAGTGTAAACTAGTGCAATCTCTGTGGAAACCATTGTGGCAATTCCTAAAAGCTCTAAAAATTGACCTTCCATATGACCCTGCAATCCCCCTACTTGGAATATACCTTGAAGACCTCAAATCACTCTATAAAAAGATACCTGCACACGTATGTTTATCGCAGCATTGTTAACAATAGCAAGAACCTGGAAACAACCATGCTGCCCATCAAAAGAGGACTGGATTAAAAAAAGTGGTACATATACGTGGTGGAATACTATGCAGCCATAAAAAAGAACAAAATCATGAATTTCACAGCAACCTGGATGGAACTAGAGCCTATAATACTGAGTGACCTCTCACAGAAACAAAGATGCGAGTATCACATGTTCTCACTCATATAATGGACCTTGAACATCCAATGTAATACTATAAGAAAATGACTGATGGTACTGGGAAACTATGGGGGGGGAGGGGGATGGGATTAACAGTCGCAAATATCTGTCTGGGGATGGGGAAACACCTTTTATCAACAGGGTGCCTGAATGAAATGTAATTGTACACCTAACCCTTAACTGTACCCCACAAAATCATAATAAAAAAATTGATTAAAAAACAACAACAACAACAACAAACATATTGTTGTGACCTGAGTGCTACCTAGCTCATACAAAAAGTAACCAAAGATTAGGACTCTCTTGCACTTTAAGTCCACTCAACCATTAACCTTCCAATCTTGTTTTCTCATCATGAAATAGTGCTGTAACTACTGTTAGGATTATTTGTCCTTTCCTGTAATTCTCTTTTATTGATTTGGCAAAAGGCAACTCTAATGGGCAGGAGGGAAGCCACACTTTGAAATAAGAAACACCCATTAAGAGGAAAAGCAGGTGTGACAGAGGTTCCTGTTTACAGGATATTAAAGTCTTTGTGTCTTGTGCTTGGCTTGCACATTTTGTTGTGAACCAAGAGGAACTTTAACCAGTGAAGAACAATTTTAGTCCCATCAAAGCAAAAGTAAGAGATATTAAGGAAAGCAAAACCTGAAGGCACAGGTAAATGAAAGCACATTGTATCACTTTAATTTGCTTGTTTAATAAACATTTATAGAGAATGTATTGTATACTAAGCACAGTGCTGGTAGAGAGGATTCTACAGATGAATAAACAAGGTTTCTCTCTTTAGGGAGGTTACAGTCTTGAGGTGGCAATACTCTTGCAGAATAATTTCACCATGAAATTATAGTTGCAGAAATAAAGTTCAGATCCCAGGATAGTAAAAAAAGAAGACCTTGGGTAGAACTGAAGACAGAAGCAAGGGAAGGTTGCTGGAAGAATTGGAGCTGAACTCAGACTTGAACCAACAAATGAAAAGGAGGCAAGAGGAGAAAAGATAGTTTAGGTAGAAGGAACAGGTGAGTGACAGCACAGAGACAGAAATTCACATTGTGCAGGCTGTGTGGTATTGCCAAAGTGGGGCAGAAGCAAGGTTGGAAAGGATACATTTGGGAGTCAACTGCACTTTAACTTTTGTGATACTTCTGGAGAAATTTTTGTTTCTCTTGACCTGCCTAAAATGATTGTACAATTATGTAGAGATATGGGGCATGGGAAGTGTAATTCTGGTGAGGTTGAGGACATGCAAAGTCTTCCTTTTCCTTGGTTGGAAATCAACAGATAATGTCTGTTGTGGATTGAATGTGTCCCCTGCAAAATTCATACATTGAAGCCCTACCCCTGTGATGGCATTTGGACTTCCCAGCCTCCAGAACTGTGTGAAATAAACAACTTTTGTTTAAACTATACAGTCAATGGTATTTTGTTATAGCAACCTGAGCTGACTAAAATGCATCAAAAGCTGAAAAACCAGGAGGAAGCAGTATAAAGCATGTGGTTTAGTGATATGGCAGAAAATATCAAATTTATTAGCCAAGGGACTGAACTTTACTGCTTCTGAGGAGCAGGAAATGAGGATGGTGGTTAGAGAACTGCTGATTTTTGAAGCCAATCTTATTGAACAATTCAACTCTAACTGCATCAATGAATATGAATGTTGGTTAAAATGTTTTAAAGCAGGGGTGGGGAGAAAAAATGCAAAGACCTAGCTTAGTACCATTCTCAAAAACTATTGGTAGGTAGGTAATAATGGTTCTTTAATTAATTAATTAATCAGGGAGTGAGGGCTGCATACATATTTTGAAATCATTTAAAACCCAACCACTTGTCTCAGAAGACCATTTTTAAGCCATTGCTTGTTCATGCCATTTTCTGGGGTTAAGTCAAGTCTGCTAGATACACAGGCCTGGAGTCAAGTCCTGGTTGGTGAGTTCAAGACCAGACATAGCTGAGGTTATGGTTGGGTTATCAGGTGTCGGCCCTGCAATGATGGTGACAGGCTTGGAAGCATGCACTTCCTGTTCCAGGTAACCTTCCATCTCTGCTTTTTAAATGATATCTTGGTGACAAATGATATAAATAGGTACTACACATTACCCTGGCTCACCCAGGATTACGAACCATTTCACCATTGTTGTTATAATTCTACCCTTCACTACCTCAGGATGAGAAAGTAAGTACTGTTGAGGCTACTCTAGGAAGCTCACAGAATCCACTATAATTCTATTAAAAGAGTGACTCTACTACAAACTGCAGACCTCGAGTTATTGTTAGAAAAGTTACATTTTTGGTAAAAGTTTTATAGAAATAAAACACATGTAGAAAATGATATGAATTGTAAGTGTACAGGGTGTTGAATTATCACAAACTTAAAATATCTGAGTAACCAGAGCCCCAGATCAAGAAATATTAGCAGAGCCCCAAAGCCCTGCTATGCTCCCTACCAGTCTGTGACCTGAGCTCTGGTTCTAGATTAGTTTAGTCTGTTTTTTATTTTGTATAAATGGAAAGATATTGTATGTATTTTTAAAAATATTCTTTTAACAATAGAAACAAGGTCTTGCTCAGTCACTCAGGCTGGAGTGCAGTGGCACAATTATAGCTCACTGCAGCCTCAAACTCCTGGCCTGAAGTAATCCTGCCACCTCAGCCTCCCCTGTAGCTGGGACAAGAGGTGCATGTCATCACACTAATGCTTTTTTTTGGCCTTTGTTTTCCTTTTATTATCAGAATGCTTTATGTCACAGAACCAACCAATTTCAGTTAGGGATACAGCTTCAGAAAACTTAGTTCTGCTAGTATCTGGGCAAGCTTTTTATACACAGGTGAAGTTCCGGTCTCCGATTGGTCCTCACTTCGTCTGAGTTTGGGATCAGCTACCCTTATTAATGTTATGTGCCCCCACTCTCTCCTCTGGCAGTGTCCCGCTACTGCCAATCCCTTTCATGTAGTATTATGATAAATGTTTAGGATTCACTTATGAGTGAGAATATGTGGTACTCGATTATTTGTTTCTGTGATAGATCACTGAGTATGATGGACTCTAAATCCATCCAAGTTGCTGCAAAGTCATAATTTTGTCCTTTGTTATAACTGCATAATCCTTCTTCATATATATGTACCACAATTTTTAATCCAGTCCACTTTCAATGGGCAGCACGGTTGGTTCCCTGTTTTTGCTGTCATGATTAGTGCTGTGATAAACATGTGTGTGCAGTTGCCTTTTTTGTGGAATGATTTGTGTTTCTTTGACACCTGACTATTAAAAAAAATTTTTTTGTAGAGATGTTGTTGGTCCCGAACTCCTAGGCTCAAGTAATCCTTCCACCTCAGCCTCCTAAAGCACTGGGATTATATGCCCTGCCACTGTGCCCAACTGTGTATGTATTCTTTGATATTGAGCTTTTTTAGCTCAAAATTTTTTGTTGCATTCATCCTTATGATTTAATGTAGTTGTGTTTGTTCAATTCCACTGTTATAAGGTATTCCATTTATGATTAAATCACAATGTATTTATCCATTCTACTTTGGATGGGCATTTGTATTTTATTATGACTGATATCACTATGAACAATATTGTGTCTGCCTTTTGGTGAGCACTTGTATGCATTTCTTTTCAGCAGTCATGGGCAGTTCTTGTCTTGTACCAATATGCACAAATTTCAGTTACCACAATGCAGTTAAATAACACCAGTCCCACGGTAACACAGTTCAAATTTCAGTTACCACTGAAACTGACACACTGTTCATTGCATATACACTGTGAGAAATTGCATAAAGTTCAAACATTGCCGCTGACCCATCATATTTATGTGAATAGTATTTATGTGAATAATATATGGTATCATGCTTAGAAATTAGTCGTGTCTCTTCTTTCAAAGTCTTGAGTACTGCACATCTGTTATTCAGTTTACACACATACAGCAAAGTCTATAGTTGTGTTGCTTCCTTGTCTGCTGGTGACAAATCCATGTGGCATTTTATAAAAATAGATAACAGAAAGTGAGAATTGACCAACAAAGATGAAGGTGCAAATGCAAAAACAAAATGCTAAAGGTGAAATTTGAATTAAACACAAATGGAACTGTAGAAGAAATATAATGGTAGTGGGAAAGTTGAACTGCCACCATTGGAGAGACTGTAAATATGCAGCCAGAAGAATTTAGTGAGGGCACACTTCCTGATGAAAATGCCGAAGGTGATTGTGATGGAAAGGATGATGACGTAGAAAAGGAAGTGATGCTGGGGGAAAGCTTCACATTAAATAAGCTCTGAGATTTCACAATGCTGGAAGAGAAAAAGGATGGAAAGTGTTTTTATGCAAACTTAGAAAAGAGCCCTATGATTCATGAGCATAAAAAATGTTCTCACTCCATACAATATCTAATAAGATAAGAAGGTAACTATTGTTTAAGCTACGTTTGACAACTTTTTACAAAGAAATGAAACACTTTAAATTCTCATTGTTTCTAATGCCTAAAGTTGCTAAATACATGTTAGTGTTACTATCTTTCTTCATTTCCCTATATAAATGTGACAGGAGGAGAGGTTTCAATTTTTGGTAAAACTTTTGAAAGATCATGGAACAATGAAAAATTACCCATTGATTATGCAAATAGTGTGACATGGTTTCAGCTGTCATGGTCATTTTTATGTCTCATACTACTGTGAAAAGCAAGGACTTGAGAAGTGTAGTTGCTAGGTTAAGGTAACAAACCTTTGACACACTGCTCAGCTGGCAATCAATTCCTCTTATTAAACACTTGTCCTATGGGATAGCCCAAAAGACCATGTTCCAATGAGGATCAAGGGAAATGAAGATACAGCAAACTACAGAGGGAATAATTGTTAGACACAAGCTCAAGAATATCTCAGTATCAGTGAGCCCTTCTCTCTGTTCATAACACACTATAATTGCTTTAGCCATATAAACTTGAACTTTGTCAAGATCATGCACCTTTAACTTTGCCTCACACCATAAACTTCTGCAGACCATTTTAATATAAAACTTGGCTGTAATTTAATAGTAGGAGCTAGACCAAAACCAGTGACTACTGGATAACCTTTTAAATACTAACAATAGTTGGAAATTAATTTCAAAATTCAAAACTAAAATATTGGATGGAGTAAAGTGATACAATCAAAGTATTTATTCAAAATATTTTCCAGAATTTTCTTAGCTCAAGATGGTAGTGAGCCTTTAAAGTCAAGGATGATTAGAGAAACCAAAAAACAGAGGAGGCCAGTCCCCAGACGTGAACTGTGCAGAAGCGTGAAAAGAAGCCAGATGGTGGTTGGGGATGGGGAGAACTAGCTTGCACACTGCCCACTTTCCTTGAGGCTGGACCATATGAGTTTTCTAAGATTATCCTACCTCCTTTCAATAAACCCTTTGATTTTTTTTTTAAATTTTAGAGTTGTGGGGTACAAGTGGGGGTTTCCTAGATAAATAGGTTGCATTAAGGTGAAGTTTGGGCTTCTGGCTGGTTCTCTCACCCACTGACAATGGACTAGGTACCCAGTGTATTGCCACCTGACTCCCACCCTCCTTTCTCCTTTCCACACGTGGCAGTGTCTAGCACTTGCTGATTCCCCACTTTTGTGCCAGTGTGACCAGTGTTCAGAGCCCACTTATGAATGACAACATGGGGTGTTGCATTCTTTGTTTCTGTGATAGTTCACATAGTATGATGATCTCCAGCTTCATCCAGGTTGCTGCAAAGGCCATTATTTTGTTTTTCATGATTGCATAATATTCCATTGTGGGCAGGGCTCAGTAGCTCAGCCTGTAATCCCAGCACTTTGGGAGGCTGAGGTAAGTGGAATGTCTGTGCACGAGGGTTTGAGACCAGCCTGGGCAACTTGACAAGACCTTGTCTCTACAATTAAAAAAAAAGTTAAGCCAGACGTGGTAGCCTGTAGTTCCAGTTACTTGTAAGGCTGAGGTGGAAAGATTGCTGAAGCCTAGCAGGTCAATGCTGGGGTGACCATGAGCATGACACTGCACTCCAGCGTGGGCAACAGAGTGAGACTCCCACTCAAAAATATATATATATTCCATCGTGTATATGTACCACATTTTCTTTATCCAGTCCACTTTCGGTGGGTATCTGGGTTTGTGAGATGGTATCTAATTGCAGTTTTGATTTGCATTTCTCTGAAGATTAGTGAGGCTGAGCTTTTTTCATATGTTTGCTCATTTCTTGTATGTCATCCTTTTGAGAAGTGTCTCTTCATGTCTTTTGCCCACTGTAAGTGGTGGTGTTTTTTTATTTCACTTTGCTTGAGTTTCTTGTAGATACTGGATGTTAGGCCTTTGTCAGATATATAGCTCACAAATATGTTTTCCCATTCGCTTTACTCTCTTGATGGTTTCTTTTGTTGAGCAAAAACTTCAGTTTGATAAGGTTCTATCTGTCTATCTTAGCTTTTGTTGGATTTGCTTTTTGAGGACTTCACCATGAATGTATAGCCTTCTCCAAAGTCCAGAAAGTTGTTCCCTACATTTTCTTCTAAGATTCTTATGGTTTGAAGTTTTACATTTAAATCCTTGATCCATTTTGAGTTGATTTTTTATATAGCAATAGGTAGGAATCCGGTTTCATTCTTCTGCATGTGGCTAGCCAGTTCTCTCAGCACCATTTGCTAAATATGATTTTTTTCTCCAATGTTTGTTATTGATGGCTTTGTCAAAGATGAATTGGTTGAGGGAGCATGGTTTTATTTCCGGATTCTTTGTCCTGTTCCATTGGTCTATGTTCCTATTTCTCTATGAATACCATGCCGTCTTGGTTACTGTGGCCTTAAAATAAAATTTGGTTCTCAGTTTGCTTGTTATTGGGGTATAAAAATGCAACTCTTTTGCACATGGATTTGTTGTAACCCAACAAATGCTTTTTGAAGAAGTTTCTATTTATTGTAACAAAATATACCCCAGGACTGGGGTTCCCAACCCCTGGGCCACAGACTTCACTTGTCTGTGGCCTGTTAGAAATGGGCTGCACAGCAGGAGGTGAGCAGCAGACAAGCATGCAAACCTGCATCTTTACAGCCACTCCCCATCACTTGCATTATTGCCTGAGCCCTGCCTTCTGTCAGATCACCTGTAGCATTAGATTCTCTAGGATTTTTTCTTTTTTAAACCTACTTTGTTTAAGTGAATTATTATGTGTCTGGGAGTTGGTCTTCTCATTTGTTGTCTTTCAGGGGTTCTCTGAATCTCTTGTGTTTGAATTTTCATATCACTGATGAGATGAGGGATGTTTTCTTGAATAATTTCATGGAACATTTGTTCCAGGGTGGTCTCTTTCTCTTTTTCTGCCTCAGAAAAATCCAATTATGCTTAGGATTGGTCTCTTGAACTAATTTATCATCTCTTGAAGGTTTTGTTCTGTCTTTTTAAGCTTCTTTTCTATGGTTTGGACAGTTTGGGTTAGTTCTGTATTTTGGTCCTCAAGCTCTGAGATTCTTTCTTCTACTTGGTTAATTCTGCTTTCCATGCTTACTACTTTGTTATTTATTTCAATCTCCGTTATCAACTCCTTCCTATTTTCCTCTTGCTCTCCTCAATTCTTTTTATTCTTTCTATTTGTATCTTACTGTCTGGGTTTGTAGTATGTGACCAGTCATTCTGGGGGTTCTTCATTGTTTGCATTCTGAAGTCTGTTTTCTCAGTGTCTGGTCTCCCAGAGGCCTGTGGGATACCTATATTTTTCTTTTGGTTTTTCTTCATTTGTGTAGATTTTTCCCCCACTTCCCCCCTTCTTTAATTTCGTTGTTCAGGGGTGTCAGGGTTGCTTTTACTTCGGTTTGCTTCATCTCCTATTTTCCTTGTGTGCATCCTCTAGCTTTGTTTACTTCTGAAGCTTGACTGTAGGTTGAGGATTGTACTTTTTTTTTCAGTTTTGAGATCGAATTGAGGGGGAAGTTGTGATTCAAAATCTATCTGCATATCACAGCATCCACTGACAGGAGTATGAATACCCTGGAACTTACTTCCCACTGCCTTGCAATCTGTCCATGCAGTGGGGGAATGGGTTTACTTCCTAAAAGCAATATGTGGCAAGAAAAAGGAGAGTGATGGAACAGGGGAGGGTAGGAAGAGGAAGGTGGAGAGCGAGAAGAGTAAGAGGGAAAAACAGACAAATGTACTGACTAATAAATAAAAAGAGACACAAAGACAGAAAAGAGTAAGAGAAAAAAAACAAAAAACTAATGCATGCAGCCAATCATACAGACACACAAGCCAATCAACCTCCTTATTTATACTATTTCTTTACCCAAGCATGATGTCTAAAGGATTTAAAAAAATCAGTAAACTAACAGAGGCAAAGCTAGTATGAAAACAGTATCAAACCTACCTAGGTTGGAACAAGAAGAAATTGAGACCCTAAATAGAACAATAACAATCAAGGAAATCAACTATGTAATAAGAAAATGACCTACAAAAAAAAAGCCCTGGTCCAGATGGCATTCCAGCAGAATTCTAGAAGACATTTAAGGAAGAGCTGATACCAATCCTACTGAAGGTATTCCAGGCGATTAAAAAAGATGGAACTCTCCCCAAATCATTTTACAAAGCCAACATCACATTGATACCCAAGCCAGGTAAAGATCCAACAAAAGAAAGAGAACTACAGGCCAATATCTTTGATGAACATAGACGCTAAAATTCTCAACAAGATCCTAGCAAACCAGATTCAACAATACATCTCAAAAATCATCCATCATGACCAAGTAGACTTCATTCCTGTGATGCAAGGTTGGTTCAACATTCGTAAAATCATAAATGTAATTAAATACATCAACAGATGTCAAAGCAAAAACCACATTATAATATCATTAGATGCAGAAAAAGCTTTTGATAAAATCCAGCACCCCTTCTTGATAAAAACCCTCGAACATCTAGGCATACAGGGAACATACCTCAAAATAGTAAAAGCCATCTGCGAGAAACCCATAGCCAGCATACTCCTAAATGGACAGAAACTGGAACCATTTCCCTTGAAAACTGGAACAAGACAAGGATGCCCACTCTCACCCCTCCTGTTCAATATAGTATTGGAAGTCCTGGCTCGAGCAATCAGAGAAGAGAAGGCAATCAGGGGTATCCAAATAGGAAAAGAGGAAGTCAAGTTACCTCTTTTTGCAGACGATATGATTGTGTACCTTGAAAACCCAAGAGAATCTGTCAAAAAACTCCTTACACTGATAAAGTCCTTTGGCAAAGTCTCAGGATACAAAGTAAATGTGCAAAAGACAATTGCATTTCTTTACGCCAATAATAAACAAACAGAAACCCAAATAAAAAACACAATTCCATGCACAATAGCCACACACACAAAAAATTAAATACCTTGGCATCTTCCTAACCAGAGACGTGAAAGACTTTTACAAGGAAAACTACAAAACACTGCTCAAAGAAATCAAAGATGGCACAAAGAAGTGGAAAAATATCCCATGCTCATGAATTGGAAGAATCAACATTGTGAAGATGTCCATTTTACCTAAGGCAATCTACAAATTCAATGCAATACGCATCAAATTACCAGAAACATTCTTCTCAGACCTAGAAAAAACAACACAGGAATTCATATGGAAACACAAATGACCAAGAATAGCCAGAACAATCCTCAGCAACTATCCTGATCATATACCTTGAAAACCCAAGAGAATCTGTCAAAAACCTTACACTGATAAAAGCCTTCGGCAAAGTCTCAGGATATAAAATAAATGTGCAGAAGACAATCACATTTCTTTACACCAATAATAAACTAACAGAAACCCAAATAAGAAGCACAATTCCATTCACAATAGCCACAAAAAAAAATGAAATACCTTGGCATCTTCCTAACCAGAGAGGTGAAAAACCTTTACAATGAAAACTACAAAACTCTGCTCAGAGAAATCAAAGATGACACAAACAAGTGGAAAAATATCCATGCTCATGGAATGGAAGAATCAACATTGTGAAGATGTCCATCTTACCTAAGGCAATCTACAGATTCAATGCAATACCCATCAAATTACCAGCAACATTCTTCTCAGACCTAGAAAAAACAGCACAGGAATTCATATGGAAGCATAAGTGACCAAGAATAGGCAGAACAATCCTCAGCAATAAAAAACAACAACAAAGCAGGTGGTATCACATTACCAGACTTCAAACTTTACTATAAAGCTACAATAATCCAAACAGCTTGGTATTGGTATAAGAACAGGCATATAGATCAATGGAATGGAATTGAGATTCCAGAAGCAAAACCTCAATTTTTCAACCAACTCATCTTCAACAAAGCCTCCACCACCTACCACTGGGAAGAGGAGAACATATTCGGTAAATGGTGCTGGGAAAACTGGCTGACCACATGCAGAAGATTGAAACAGGACCCCTATCTATCCCCATACACAAAAATTAACTCCAAATGGATCAGAGACCTAAATGTAATACCTCAAACCATAAGAACCTTAGAAAATGAAGGAAATACCCTCATGGAAATCAGAACTGGCATCCAATTCCTGAACAAAACCCAAAACCCATAGGTCATAAGAGAGAATATAGATAAGTGGGACCTTATTAAACTGACAAGCTTCTGTAAAGCCAAAGAAACCATCAAGAGAGCAGGGAGACAGTCTACAGACTGGGAAAAAGTATTTGCCAACACCAGGTGTGACAAATGCTTAACATCTTGGATCTACAAGGAGCTCAAACGTGCTGAAAAGATAAAAGCAAACAACCCCATTATAAAATCGGAAAAAGATATGAACAGACACTTTACAAAGGAAGACATCCAAGCAGCCAACAGACTCATGAAGAAATGTTCAACCTCACTAATCATTAGTGTGATGCAAATCAAAAGCACACTGAGATACCACCTAACTCCAGACAGAATGGCAATTATCAACAACTCAAAAAATAACAGCTGCTGGAGAGGGTGTGGCAAAAAGGGAACACTTCTACACTGTTGGTGGGAGTGTAAACTAGTGTAACCTCTGTGGAAAGCAGTGTGGCGATTCCTAAAAGCTCTAAATATCAACCTCCCATATGACCCCTCAATCCCCCTACTGGGAATATATCCTGAAGAACTCAAATCACTCTATAAAAAAGATACCTGCACACGTATGTTTATCACAGCATTGTTCACAATAGCAAGAACTTGGAAAGAACCATGCTGTCCATCAAAAGAGGACTGGATTAAAAAAATGTGGTACATGTACGCAGCCATAAAAAAAGAACAAAATCATGAATTTCACAGCAACCTGGATGGAACTAGAATCTATAATACTGAGTGACCTCTCACAGAAACAAAGATCCGAGTATCACATGTTCTCACTCATATAATGGACCCTGAACATCCAATGTAATACTATAATAAAATAACTGACAGTAGTGGGAAACTACACGGCGGGGGAGAGATGGGATTAACGATAGCAAATATCTGTCTGGGGATGGGGAAACACCTCTTATCAACAAGGGTGCCTGAACGAAACGTATTTGTATACCTAACCCTTCACTGTATCCCACAATATCATAATTAAAAATATTGATTATAAAAAAAAAGAAAGAAAGGGTCAATCTATATGTACTGACAGGAAATAATGTAGATAAATAGGATGCAATTTCAATTTTGTAAAACATAAATACTGTGTGTGTGCACTTGCATGTAGAAAATAATGTATACCAAGTAAGAGATCGTTATTCTAGGAAATTTGGTGGGGGTGGTGTTAATTGTTTACATTATGTACTTCTGTATTATGTGATTTGTACGCTAAGCATGTAATAATTTTGAATTTAAAATATTAAGCAATCACCAATTATCAGCAATGGGGCCTGAAGGAAGCATATTTGTATACCTAACCTTTGGCTGTACCCCACAATATCAAAATAAAAAATATTGATTATAAAAAACAAAATAAAATATTAAGCATTTGAATAAAATAAATAAAAAACATTTTAAAGATAAAAAAAGAAAAGAAAACACTACCAATAGCAATAAGAAGAGAGAAAAAAGAGGAACAAAGAAAAATGATAAGTAAAACAAACATACAAGCAATACAAATAGGAAAAATAAAAACAAGGGAACCAAGCCTGCTCTTTGATCATTCCTCTAAGTCCAATGTCCTTTCAGCTCTGATCTCTAGCTTTCATTGCAGGCTGGCAGGGTTATTCACTGCTAGGATCTGATGCCCCAGGCCGGCTGTGGGGGGAGGTTTGATCAGATCTAAGCTCAGCTTGCCGCCTGGGAAGTCTGCCATTCAAATCTGACCTGTGTCAGATCTAGAGGGGGGAGGGTTTGGGTCTCTCCCAGTTTGATTTTATTACCTTAGATCTCAAGGTGGAGGCAGGCAGAGCTAGGCAGAGCCGGGCGCTGGGTGGGTCAGTGCAGTCTCTGTGTGGTCTCAGGGCTAGCTGTTAACCAACCCACTCGCTGGGTGGAACTGGGGAGGTGGAGTGTGGGACAGCTAGGAGCTCCAGGTCCCTGTGGCAGTGGGTGGAGCTGTGTAGGAGGCGTGGGGGCCGGAGCTACCTGGGCCGGGAATTGGGGGCCCGCCTTGGGCAGGGAGAGGGAGCAGCCACAGGAAGGAGCAGCGGCAGGGGCGGCCTCTCCAGCAGTACGTGCGTGGAAAGAATTGCGCGGCCAGGAATCCCGAGCCAGTCTGGGCAGGGCAGCGTCTGCGGGAGGGAGCGGCAGCGGCGGCGGCTGAGCCAGCAGGGCAGTGCGTGGAACCCAGGGCCTTCAGCCCGCAGGCCAATGTGGCCGGTGGCAGCCGGCGGTGGCAGCTGCAGCGGCGAACAGAGCTGTGTGCGGCCGTTTTCTGCCAGCCCTCAGACCTGTGCAACTGGCCAAAGAGCAGGTCAGCAGTGGCGGGGGCAGGAGGCACCAGGGGAGAGCAAGAGTCCCTATGGTCACTCCCGTTCCCGGGGAGTCTTACGGATCAATCAACTCCTTCACCATCCTGCGGGAAGCTTCGCATTAGATTCTCACAGGAGCATGAACCGTATTGTGAACTGAGCATGCAGGGATCTGGGTTGCTCGCTTCTTATGCAAACTAATGCCTGAGTATCTGAGGTGAAGCTGAGGCGGTGATGCTAGTGCTGGGAAGTGGCTGCAAAAACAGATTAACATGAGCAGTCAGGTTTGACTGTACAGGACACCCTCCCCGAATCCATGGAAAAATTGTCTTCTGTGAAACTCGTCCCTGATGCCACAAAGGCTGGGGACTGCTGCCCTAAGGTTACCTTCCAATGATATCTCAGTAATGGAACATGGTTTAACTGCTGCATGCAGCACACATAGGGCTCAAAGTAGGAATCATGATTTTAATCTAGCCAAAAATGTATATAGTTGTAATTATAATTTTTCGTTTTGGCTTTAAAAGTCACATGTTAACTCGTGTATGGATAGTCAGCGAATAGAATCTGCATGATAAGCTAATGTATAGAAAAACCATGGATGTGAAAGTTCCTTTACTTCCTCACCAGATTGGCCAATTCTGTCCCCTTCCCCAGAGATAAACACTAATTACAACCTCTCTGGTCTTTTGTATGCCTCTACATATATAAATGTTACGTAGTTGTTAGCATAAGCAGGATAATGCTATATTTATTCTCTTGCAACTTGCTTTTTCAATCATTCGTGTTTTAAATGTAGTTTTTGTCAGTCAGTACATTAGATCTTCCTGATGCTTTTTAATAGCTCTATAATATCTCCAGTATTAATAAACTTATAATTGTTGCCCTTTCCCTACTGATGGTTATTGCCAGTTTTATACTATTTAAAACTATACTGCAATGATTTGTACATAAATTGCTGTGCACAGGACTGAGTAATTCTGAATAGTAGATTCCTAAAAATGGAACTGGTGAATCAACTTTCAGAGATAATTCCAAGTTACCTTCGAAAGCAGTTCCCAGTTTAACCTCCTACCCCAATGTAAGTGAGAACACACTTATACATGCTAAACAACACCACAAAATATTTTCAAATCCAGTGGGTGAAAAAAGGTTTACTTTTGTAATTTTAGCTCATAAGTTGTACAGAAAGCACATGATGAAATTTTAAATTGTATTTAATTTGATTTTAAGTATCTAATTTAGTACACATAGTTTCATATTGGAAAAGTAAATAAGAAATTTAAGTCATGTCTGAGAGAAATCAGTACTATAAACTGTTACAATATAGAAATGTACAAAAAATAACAAAGTCATGCATATATTTTGTAAATAAACTTTCCAAAGAGTTGAATACGTTGGTAGAATTTTTATATAACAATATTTTAGCATATGCTATTTTTATAGTATAACAAAGGTTAGAGCATAAAATAGAGAATGAAGTGCCAAAAAAAGTGGTTTTTGCTCAGTCTGCTCCTGTCCATCATATGAGCACCACTGCGTGTTTACTG
>JAPVLO010003786.1:0-19661 GCA_027257055.1 Cephalopachus bancanus
TCTCCACAATAAATTTTTTTAAATACCCAGGCATAGTAGCATGCACCTGTAGTTCTGCTACTTGGAAGGCTGAGGTGGAAGGATCTCCAGACCCCAGCATGTTGACACTAGGGTAGCCGTGAGTGTGCCACTGCACTCCAGCCTGGACGACAGAGTGAAACTCCAACTCAAAAAAAAGAAAGAAACTGATTACAACCCTCACATCTTTGGGGGGTTCAAGACTTCACTGCCATGAGTAACTTCAGATATAGCAGAAATAGCAAGAGAACAAGAATTAGAAATGGAAACCAAGGATGTCACAGAAATGTTGAAATTTCATGATAAAACTGGAACGGATGAGAAGTTACTTCCCAGGGATGAGTGAAGAAAGTGGTTTTTATTGAGCCGGGCTCAGTGGCTCAGCCTGTAATCCCGTGCTTTGGAAGGCTGAGGTGAGTTGCCTGAGCCCGCGGGTTCGAGACCCACCTGGGCAACTTGGCGAGACCTCATCTCTACAATAAATCAAAAAACCAGCTGGGCATGGTAGCGCATGCCTGTAATTCCGGCTACTTGGAAGGTGGGGCGGAAGGATTGCCAGAGCCCAGTAGGTCGAGGCTGCAGTGGCCCAGTCTGGGCGACAGAGTGAGACTCCAACTCAAAAAAAAAAAAAAAAAGAAAGGGGTTTATTGAGATGGGGTCTATTCCCAGTGGAGATTCTGTGAGAAGAAATGAAAACAAAGGATTTAAAATATTACATAAAATTAATTGATAAAGCAGCAACAGGGTTAAAGAGAAGTGACTCCAGTTTTAAAAGAAGTTCTACAGTGAATAAAATGCTATCAAACAGCATCACATACTGCAGATAAATTGTTTATGAAAGGAAGAGTCAACCAATGCAGCAAATTTCACTGTTGTCTTATTTTAAGAAATTTCCACAGCCATCCCAACCCTCAAAAAAAAGAACAGGCTGACTCACTAGATTAGCCAGCAGTCATATATCAAAGTAAGTCCCTTCAAAAGCAAAATGGCTTTGACTCACTAAAAGTTTAGATGATCATTAGCATTTTCAGGCAATAAAATATTTTTTAGACATAATGCTATTGTACACTTAATAGGCTACAGTATAGTACAGGCATAACTTTCACAGTACTGGGAAACCATAGAGGTCATGTGACTCACTTTATTGTGATATTCACTCTCTTGCAATGATATGGAACCAAACCCGCAAGATCTCTGAGGTATGCCTGTATATACCTGTACCTTATGAAATGTATATTAAAGAAAACAACAAACATATAGACAAAAAGAACAGCTTAATTAGACTAGACTACTTTAGACAAGAGAAAAAGAAATGCATCAAGGACCTAGGTGGACACACTAACATTTATCGAGCATCTACTGATTGCCAGTCACCATGCTTAGTGTTCCATGTGTACTACACAGATAATAGGCATAAACATGGTGAAAGGGAGATGCAGTATCCATGTTACCCAGATGGGGAAACTTCCCAGGTCATACAGATAGGAACAGGTAAGAGTCAGCACCCAAACACAGGTTTATCTATTCCTACATAATCCAGAGAAGGAATAAGATATACAGAAATTATAAAGTATTAGTCATCTTTACTTAAAAGTGGGCCACTTTTAAGAAAGTACTTTATGGGGCAACCCCTCAGGTTCCCTCCCACTCTGGGAGATTCTCTGTCCTCTCAATAAATCCTGCTTTCCAAAAGAAAGAAAGAAAGAACTTCACAAAATTTAGTAACTAAATAAAGCAAGTGACAGATCAAGGAAATGAAAATGCACTGTTTGTAAAAAAAATGGCTGTTGAATTGTGTGGGGTTGTTCTGACTTTGTGTAACAAGCCATTCAAAATGAATTAAAAATTTATTCACTCTCATTCCCTAAGGGACTTTGAAAATGAAAAAGACAGCCATCTCTTGGAAATAATTTAGGTAGCATGTAGCCAAGCAACAAGGGTGGGGCAAAATGGCTCAAGAATTCCCTGCCAATTTTGATATTCCATGGTGACAGCTCACCAGGACAACAGTTAATCAGTTCCAAAGGTCACTATACCTTTCTTCCTGCCCATCACTCCATCAATCCAAACACCACCCTCTCCTCAGAGAAGGCCAAGGGCAGAAACAGATATGAGTCATGAGAGATAGGACAGTGGCTTCAAAGCCACTAAAGCAAAGCCTCCAAAGATGAGCATAAACACAGAGGAAAGTATAAGCAATAGGCAATAAACAAGCAATAATAAATACAAGCAACCTGTTTCTTTAGGAAAAGAGCGAAATGTTTAAACCAGACAATCTTGGTGTGGAATCCAGGCTCTTCCACTTACTTTGACCTTAGGCAAGAGTTTTACACCCTACTGAGCCTTCTCATCTGAAATAAGCCAACACCACTCCCTTCACTGGGTTGTTGTGAGGATTCATTAAATGGTAGTTTATTGCCAGGCACACAATAAGCCCTCAGCATATATCAAACCCTTCCTTCCCCATCTTTGAGCAAACCAGGTCATTTGTCATCTGAGTGGGAAAATGTCTTGTTCTCAAGAAGGGGCATGCCACTTCTTTAGGGATGACAACTTAAAACTTACAAAACAAAGAGCAATCCTGCCAGGACTCTCACTGATATAGAGAAAAAAGCCTGGAATTCACCGCACACGCATACTGGTGCTTGCTTTGTGTGGACACACACTGACAGCCTCCATGATGGGAAGATCACAGGTCCATCCAAGTCCATTTTGCCTGGTTTGTGATCCAAACCACCTGTCTCTTTTAATTTCAGGAGTGGTCCTGCCTGCAGGCACACACACTTAGTTTCTTCTGCCACTCCTGTTGGGGCATGCTTCCTCTTAGGCCTCAGGAAACAAAAGAGCTCTCAGCCAAACAATTTATAGCTGTTGATCCCAGTGGATTTCCTGGGGATCAGCAATTCCCCCAGACTGGAAGTAGCCAATAACTTGTAAGATATTTCAAGGCAAACACCTCATCTGTTTCAGTTGCTGATATCTCTCCAACACCTGGAAAAGCACCTAGACCCAGCACCTTGCGAATCTCCTGCAGATAATCATGGAACAAATGACATATCACCCATTGAGAGGACCGTAATAGAGTATGCCATAGACTTAGGTTAGGAGCATGCTATAACCCAATAAATATGTAATTTATAACCCAATAAATATGTGATCGGCTTGTGGACAATAGCACAGCCATTTTTAGTTTTTAGTTTTCTGCAAAGCTCCAGTTATTCTTCCCCTTATCTCACTTTCCCCTTAGCAACAACCAATCAGGTGCCGGGGGGTAATCACCTAAGTTTCCAGATGTCTCTGCAACTTCCCCAGCTAGAGGACCAAGGTCAGCCCGAGTCAGGCTAGCCAATCCTCCACGATTAAGCTGACCACCAGAGGAACTACCCAATTAAATGGTAACACAACTGGAAACCCCCCCAAAAACTCCTCCTCCCTTTGTGTAAAAGCATAAAAGGCATCTGCTTAAGGACATCAGAGCCTCTGAATGTACTCCGCTGTGTCGGTTGTCAACAGAGGTCCAGGCTCGAGCTTGTAAATAAAGACCCTCTTGAACTTTCATCGGAATTGGCTCTTGGTGGTCTCTCAGATTGAACTTTCAGCCACTACATTTGGGGGCTCTCCCGGGATCCCAGAGACCCCGAGACCCCAGCCCGGGAGGGTTTTCAGGCCAGCATTCGGTAAGTCACTCCCGGGTTAGCGCATCTGTGTTCTGTGTCTCAGGTGGAGCTCCACACTTTGTTTTTGAGGTCAGTATCAGGCTAGGCAAACGTGCTGGAAAGCCGCCGGCCAGGGCTCGTGGGAGACATCTCACATCCCTCTCCGGAAGACGAGGTCTTCATCTGTGGGGAAGGTCAGACTCGTAGACGGTCTGTCTCTCCCCTATCGTACCCCCTGTCTCTCCCCTATCAGACTTGTTTTCGTGGCCGCTACTGTCTGTCTCTTGTCGTGTCTCTTGCCTTTTCCCCCTTTCTGTCTTGTCAGTTGTGTTTTTTGGGGGCAACAGTACTGACAAGTGAGATGGGACAGACACAAATAACACCATTAACTCTCATGACTGAAAACTTTTCAGAACAAAAGGAAAGCGCTCACAATTTGAGTGTCGAGATTCACAAGAAGAAGTTCCAGGATTTGTGTGCCACTGAGTGGCCCACCTTTAATGTAGGCGGGTTTACGAGAAGGAACTTTTCTAACAAGTGTTCTTTTGCAGGTCAAGAATGTCATCCTACAAAGAGGCTCCCAGGGTCACTCAGACCAACTACCTTATACCTTGGTCTGGCAAGATATAGTGGAATCCCCTCCCCCCCTTTTTTTAAAAAACCCTAATCCCTTTACCCCGGGGTTTAAAGGGAAAAGAGCCCTTTCCATGCAGGAGAAGGGGGGGGAAAACCTTCGGAGCTGCTGGAGAGTGTGTCGTCACAGCCTCGCGAGAAGCAGAATCCCTTCCACAAGCCCCCAAAAAACCCCCTTTTACCCCGTTCTCCCTGATTCTAACTTGGAAGAGATGTTTTCCCCCCCATACCAGTCAGCTCCCCCTAGGCCTTCACCCCCGCCTGCGCCCCAAGCCGCTGCGGAGCCAGGAGCGGCCGGGGGGGGAGGCAAGGAGGAGAAATGGATGGACCAGCCGCCGGGACTCGAGGGAGAGTCGCCAGGGCGGGTGGGTCCTGGAATGGGCCCAGCTGACTCTACGGTTATTTTGCCACTGAGAGTGGCTGGGCCCCCAGATGGGGCCCGGGAAACCCAAACCCCATGCATTATTGGCTGTTTTCCACTAGCAATTTATACAACTGGAAAACGCAAACTGCTACTTTCTCTGAGATTCCTAGAGGGCTGATTAACTTGCTGGAAAGCATTCTATTTACCCACCAGCCTACCTGGGATGATTGCCAGATGCTTCTACAGGTATTATTCACCACTGAAGAAAAAGAAAGAATCCAGACGGGGGCCCCAGAAGCTGGTTCCTGGAGTTGATGGACAGCCCACCACCAATCCTGATCTTATCAATGAGACTTTTCCCTTTCCCGACCTGAATGGGATTTTAACACGGCAGACGGTAAGGAAAAACTTCGGGTCTACTGCCAGGCTCTGATGGCAGGTCTCCGGGCAGCTGCTCGTAAGCCCACTAATTTGGCTAAGGTATATAACATAAGACAGGACAGAAATGAAAGTCCACCCACATTTTTAGAGCGTATTATGGAAGCCTTCTGTCAATACACCCCAATGAATCCAGAGGCACCAGAAACCAAAGCGGCTGTGATTATGGCGTTCGTTAATCAGGCAGCACCAGATATCAAAAAAAAGCTGCAGAAAGTAGAAAGATTAGGAGAGAAAAGTTTACAGGATCTGCTGGAGGTGGCTGAGAAAGCCTATAACAACAGGGAGAGTCCGGAAAAACGCCAGGATAGACGTAGTAAACGGCAGACCAGGGAATTAGCCAGAATTCTCCTAGCTCCCACCACCCACGACCCCAAGGAAAAACAGAAGCGGCTAAAAAAAATTGGCTTCGGAGTCAGGCAACAAACCAGGGGACCCCCCACCCGGATTGCCCCAAGATAGGGAAAAATCAGTGCTTCTACTGTAAGGGGGAAAGGGCACTACATAAAGAACTGCCCTAAGCGCCCCCCCTGACCTGAGAACAAAGTGACTGTACTTGTAACTAAAAGGGGGGGTCAGGGCTCAGAGTCCCCCCCTGAGCCCCGGGTAACCTTGGAGGTGGGGGGAAACCCGTGACTTTTCATGTGGATTCAGGAGCGGAGCGATCCGTATTATTAAAACCACAAGGTCCTCTCTTAGACAAAATCTCATGGGTTCAAGGAGCTAACGATATAAGACCGGCACACTGGACCACTAAGAGAACAGTAAATTTTAAGCACTGGTATGGTCGGCCCATGAGTTCTTAATTCTTCCTGATTGCCTGTACCCTTTGTTTGGGAGAGATCTGTTGACCAAAGTGGAAGCAAATCTCAGCTTTAGGTTGGACGGGGGGGGACAGTAACAGATTCATTTGGGGCGCCCCCTGCAGATTCTAACTGTAAAATTAGAAGAAAAATACAGGCTGTATCAGGCCCACGACCTGGAGATGGAATTGGACATTCAGGACTGGCTTGGGAAAAAATTCCCTAGCCTGGGCAGAAACTGTAGGAATGGGGTTGGCTAAACACAGGCCAGCAGTGTTTGTGGAACTAAACCCCGGAGCGGACCCACCCCGGGTCCGGCAGTATCCAATCTGCTGTGGCAGCACGAAATGGGAAAACCCCCCCCCACATACGGCGGCTGCTGGATAAAGGGAATATTGCGGCCTTGTCAGTCTGCCTGGAATACACCCTTGCTGCCAGTGCAACAGCCAACTTCAAATGACTACCGGCCTGTTCAGGACTTATGGGAAATAAACCGCTGGGTGATGGACATACACCCCACGGTCCCTAATCCCTATACCCTCCTCACTGCCCGGGCCCCCGGACAAGGTTTGGTACACGGTATTAGATTTAAAAAGATGCCTTTTACAGCTTACCATTGGCCCACAGAGTCAGGACATTTTTGCCTTCTAGTGGCTGGACCCGGAAAGAGGAATCAGTGGACAACTCACCTGGACCCGGTTTCCCCCAAGGATTTAAAAACTCCCCCACCATCTTCGATGAAGCCTTACATGAAGACCTGGGTGAGTTCCGAAAAAACACACCCTACCTTAACCCTGTTGCAGTACGTGGATGATATTCTGCTAGCTGCAGAAAATCGGGACGCATGCTTACAAGGCACCAGAGATTTGCTGCAAACACTAGGTGCTCTGGGCTATCGAGCCTCGGTCAAAAAGGCTCAGATCTGCAAAACGGAAATAAGTTACCTGGGCTACAAACTGAAAGATGGGCAGAGATGGCTATCGGATCCCCGGGAAAGGGAAACGATACTGAGAATTCCACAACCACAGAATGTATGACAGGTATGTGCGTTCTTAGGATCAGCTGGCTTTTGCCGCCTATGGATTCCTGGGTTTGCTGAGCTCCCCCGGCCATTATATGAGGCCACCAAAAATGAGTCTGACCTCATATGGACAAAGGACATAAACAGATTTTTAAAACTCTTAAACAAGCCCTGGTGTCAGCCCCAGCTCTGGGACTGCCAGATCTGACTAAACCCTTTTTCTTGTTTGTTGATGAGTCTAAGGGAATAGCCAAAGGAGTGCTGTTGCAGCAAATGGGGCCCATGAAAAAGGCCAGTGAATACTTGTCAAAAAAGTTTAGACTCCGTGGCTGCCGGGTGGCCCCCATGCCTACGAATCATTGCAGCAGTTCCCAAATTGGTCAAGGACGCTGACAAAATCACCATGGGAAAAAAATTACATGTTACCGCCCCTCATGCTATAGAGAGAGTTCTAAAAAAAACCACCCGACAGATGGATAAGTAATCCCCGGCTAACTCATTATCAAAGTCTCCTTTTAAACCCAGCCAGAATCTTGTTTCAGGCTCCGGCTACTCTAAATCCAGCCACTCTGCTACCCGACCCAGAGGGGGAAAGGCCCCCTGCACAACTGCCAGGACATCCTGGTGCAGGTCCACGGAATACGGGAAGACCCCCGGGACTGGCCCCTAACCAACGCCGACGAAACTTGGTACACAGATGGCAGCAGCTTCGTGCGGGGCAGAACCAGGTATGCTGGGGCAGTGGTGACTACAGAGACTGAGACCTTATGGGCAGCGCCACTTGCGGCCGGAACCTCGGCACAGCGAGCTGAGCTCATCGCCCTCACTAAAGCCCTAGTCATGGGAAAAGGGCAGAGAATAAATGTTTATACTGACAGCAGGTATGCTTTTGCAACTGCGCACATTCATGGAGTCATCTATAAGGAGAGGGGGCTCTTAACTGCAGAAGGAAAAGCTATCAAAAATAAAACTAAAATCCTTGAGTTGCTACAGGCACTCTGGCTACCCAAAACACTGGCCATAATACATTGCCCCGGACACCAGAAGGAGGGCACACCAGTGGCATGGGGAAAACCCTCTGGCAGATGCTGAGGCCCAAAAAACGGGCCCCTTTTTGTGAACCATGTCCTAGTGACCACACTGCCAGACCCTGGGCCCCCGGATCTGCCGGAAAGCCTGAACTATACAGAGGAGGATTTAAAATGGATAAATGGGCAGCCTGAAGTTATGTTCTCAAATGGCTGGTGGTGAATCCAACACTGGGATATGACCACCAGCAAATGGGATGTTATCCTTCCAAAAAAGTTGGGTCGGCAACTGCTTATAAAAATACACAGAAGTACCCACATGGGAACCAGAAAGATGGAAGAATTAATACGCCATGCAAACATAGTTATGCCCAACGTTCGACAAATAATCGGACAAATTATAAATCAATGTCAGGCTTGTCGGGTTGTCAACGCAACCAATCCCAAACAAAACCCCGGGACCAGACTTCGAGGAAACCCAAACCCGGAGCATACTGGGAAGTGGACTTCACTGAGGTGAGACCAGAAAAGTACAGATACAAGTACTTACTAGTGTTTATAGACACCTTTTCAGGGTGGACGGAAGCATTCCCCACCAGGAAAAAAAAACCACACAGGTGGTGGCCAAGAAACTCTTGGAAGATGTGATGCCCAGGTATGGCTTCCCGGGCCAGATCGGATCGGACAACAGCCCCAGCTTCATCTCTAAGGTAATATAGAGTAGCTCAGACCCTGGGGGCGGATTGAAAATTACACTGTACATACAGGCCCCAGAGCTCAAGACAGGTAGAAAGAATGAATAAAACCCTAAAAAAGACCTTAACTAAATTAGCCAGGAGACTGGCAGGGACTGGGTGACTCTCCTTCCCTTTGCGCTATATAGGGTGCGTAACTCCCCCATAAGTTAGGGGTTTTCTCCTTTTGAAATCATGTTTGGCGTGCCTCTACCAGTCATACCTAACCTAAAAAAAAAACTATTGATAGACAAAATGATCAAAAACTCCTTTTTCCCTCCAAACTCTGCAAAGGGTCCACGAGCAGGTGTGGCCCAGACTGAAAGCCCTTTATGAGACCAGACCACCGCCGACTCCCCACAACTTCCAACCCGGGGGGCTGGGTGTACGTACGGCGACATCAACACGAGACTCTGCAGCCGCGGTGGAAAGGATCGTACGCTGTGATCCTGTCCACCCCCCCCACCTTGAAAGTGAAAGGCATCACATCTTGGACACACCACACCCATGCCAAACTTGCTGACACCCATGCTGTGCTGGAAAACTACGCACCCAAATGGAGCACCACTGGACAAGGACAATCCTCTAAAGCTAAGACTGTGTCGCGCTTCTTTTTCCCTTTTTCTTCTTCGTGACAGGGATGGAATCCCTTTGGGCAGTCCCTAATCCTCACCAACCTCTATAAACTTAACACGGCAGTTGTTAACCCTCAGGTCAGGGATCAACAGAATAATTTTTCAAACTTCCAACCTCACTCCCCTCAACACTTGGTTCCCAACCCTCACCTGTGACCTAAAGAAAATGTACCAATACTCTGATTGGGTTGGCGCGGGAACCAAAGTAATTTCAAACTAGGCTATAACAAGCAACATCAGTTTTATATATGCCCCGGCCATGACCAGGACGAGGCATGCACAGAGCCTGGCCAATATTATTGCCCAGCATGGGCCCGTGTCTCCACAGGCACCGTACCTTTGGGGCCCTGCCAAAACCAATGACTTAATCACTATAAAAAGAAACCCCTCAGGTTATAAGAAGGGGCCCTGTCAGACTCAGGGTATGTTTGTGACACCCTCCCTCTCCTACTGTGACGCCCTCATGATAGACTTCACCCTGGCAGGGCGCGAAGTTACAGACTGGACGGTCGGGAAAAAGTGGGGAATCAGGTTATATGACGACCCTAGAACAGGATGGCGTGATCTAAGGAGTCTTTTCATGATTCGACTAAAAGTCCAAACCCTCAGCGCCATCCCAGGGCTCACCCGATCTAATTTTGGACACCATATTCGGGGGTTCGTACCACCCACAGATAAGCCAACTACTGAATCAATTCCTAGACCCGAGCCAAGCAGTGCGCTTTTCACTACTGCCATGCACCCCCCCACCGCGGTAACACTGCAGCTATTTCCTCTATAAAGAAAACTCCTATACTAAATACATCCTCATACTTTTTCTGAAATGCCTCCTCCCACCCTCTCTGGGACATATTAAGCAATGCCTACCTTTTTCTCAATAGCACCAGGCCCGATCTCACCCAGTCCTGCTGGCTATGCTATAGTCCCCCGGGCCCCCTTATTGTGAAGGCACTGCAATTATAAAAAACTACACCATGAGCCCGAGTTCCAATGCTTGCCGGTGGGCCCCGAGCATGGAAATAAGCTTGACCCTACAGTCAATCTCTGGGAAAGAAACTTGCGTGGGCAAGCCCCCTTCGGGGGGCCAGTCCTTATGTGCCCAGACTTTCCCTGTAGTCTCCAGTGATTTTCACCTGCCCCCCGAGAATGGATGGTGGATGGGTTCCACTGGCTTAACTCCGTGTTTTCATGGGCAGGTACTCACTCAGTCTGAGGGCTTTTGCATTTTGGTACAGTTACTCCCCAAAATACTATACCACACTGAGGAGGACGTATTCCAGTTGCTGAAACAAGGAGGGTACCCCCAGGTTAAAAAGGGGAACCCGGGCACTACAATAACCCTGTCAGTGTTGCTAGGCCTAGGCCTTGCCGGGGCAGAGACAGGTATTGCCTCCCTAGCCACTCAATCCCATCATTACAGTAGCCTTCGGGCTGTAATAAATTGACATGAAAAGAATAGAAACTTCTATTTTCCCCTTACAGGAATACCTAACCTCTCTGTCTGAAATAGTTCTGCAAAAACCCTAGAGGCTTAGATCTACTGTTCCTCCAGCAAGGTGGCCTCTGCGCCGCCCTGGGAAAAGAATGCTGTTTCTACACTGACCATTCAGGAATAGTAAAGGAATCCATGGCTAAAGTGCAAAAAGGTTTGGCTAAGCATAAATTAGAGCGGGAGCAGAAACAGGGGTGGTTTGAAAGTTAGTTTAACTACTCACCTTGGTTAACCCACTATTGTCTGCTTTAATAGGCCCTATGATCATACTCTTGCTGTCGCTAACCTTCGATCCATGTATTATAAACAAGCTAATAACTTTTGTAAAAGCTAGAATAAACACTGTACAACTTATGGTCCTCAGACAACAATATCAACAGGTACCCCTGGACAACTCAGCATGTTGAAGGAATCCAAGATTAGATTCACTCTACCCTCATGAGAAGGGGGGAATGAAGGACGGTAATAGAGTATACCATAGACTTAGGTTAGGAGCAAGTTATAACCCCAATAAATATGTAATCGGCTTGTGGACAATAGCACAGCCATTTTTAGTTTTTAGTTTTCTGCAAAGCTCCAGTTATTCTTCCCTTATCTCACTTTCCCCCTTTGCAACAACCAATCAGGTGCCAGGGGGTAATCACCTAAGTTTCCAGATGTCTCTGCAACTTCCCCAGCTAGTGGACCAAGGTCAGCCCGAGTCAGGCTAGCCAATCCTCCACGATTAAGCTGACCACCAGAGGAACTACCCAATTAAATGGTAACACAACTGGAAAGCCCCCCAAACTCCTTCCCCCCTTTGTGTAAAAGCATAAAAGGCATCTGCTTAAGGAAATCAGAGCCCCTGAATGTACTCCGCTGTGTCAGTTGTCAACAGAGGTCCAGGCTCGAGCTTGTAAATAAAGACCCTCTTGAACTTTCATCGGAATTGGCTCTTGGTGGTTTCTCGGATTGAACTTTCGGCCACTACACCATGATCTGGCATTTATCACAACCAGCTCCTATTCAGACCTACAAATTACCAGAGTCTCTCTTATTGGCAATACACTGAAAATCATGGGGAAACGTAGGCATGAGAAACTCAAAGGTCCTGACCTAAGGCACTGTGAGGGGAAGAAGGGGAGGTACACATGGTATTTACATAACTTTCTACAGAAAAAGTCAGACCCTGAGAAGAACTGCTCCCACCCCACTCCATCCCTGCCAGACTTTTACAAAGGCCAGCATCACTCTTGCAGTCAGTCTAACCAAAAATCCCACCAAAAGGTATACGGATTGCCTAAACTATCATAAACCTGGGCAATGACTCCATACATCTACTCAGAAAGCAGCAAGAGCCGTCTCTCGTGAAGCACAGGACATACTAACAAAGAACATATAATTTATTTGTATTGATTCACCAGCAAACATTTGATCATATCTCCTTTCCTTCCTTTGGCCGAGAATCCAAGGTCACAGTCATGAAAAATTTATTTTTGGAAAAATATCTCAGTAAAAGTAAGTTCCTCACATAGCTATAAGCAAAAGAGTCCAGGCCAGAGAAACTTGCCAAGAAAAAGGGAAGAGAGAGAGAGCAGCCTCCTTCTTTTGAGTTGACTCTCGTCAAAACAATCCCCCTCCATAAGAAACAGACAAGGTGTGCTTGGGAATTAATGCCTCAATTCTAAGATCTCACTGTCAGATATAGAATCAGAAATTTGGGGCAGATCAGCTTCCTATTCTAGAGGAGTAAGAAGTACAAAGGAGCTGGCCAGACTCCAGACAAAAGAGAAGGGACAAAAAATAAAAGGGGCAGAGGGAGGAAGGGAGTAAAAAAAAAATAAGGGGCAGAAAGAAGTTTGGTCTTCACAATAGCCTGAGCTGACATGAAAACGCCCAAAGTTCAGCATTGCTTTCATTCAACCTTGAAGGTTAAGTAAAGATATTTCATTACAATAACCTTGTATTGAGCATGTACTATGCACTGGCTGTGCTTCAGATACTGGTGTATGTTAAACATAGTTTCTTCCCTCCAGATACTCTCTGATGGGTGTGAGACAGGCAGGTAAGCACATATTTAACTTAATGTGATTTCTGCATTAACAAGGACACTTATTGCTCCAACTCAAGGACACTGATGACTCTTTCAATCCTATGGTACCGAGACTCTCTACCTATCTCAGAATATACTGGAAAACAAAGGGAAAAACCAGGAGAAATATCTTTTCACTTTAACAAGCCTAGTCAGTTCAGGCAGACACAGGAAGCTTAAAAACTGAGGTTCAATGTATTCAAGGACACCTAGAAGGAAGTCACGTGCTTTGAAACCACTGAATGCCTTCTTGCTCCATAGACAGGTAGCAGAGACAGACTAAATTTTTAGCCAGTTTGTTGTCTGAGCAGCAAGCAGACCCAGAAAGGAACAGAAGCCCTCCCCAGTGTCTCTAAAATCATCACATGTTCTTTTCTTCCTGTCCCGCTCTGCATCCAACTACCTACTCTTCAAGCACCAGATCAAGCCCAGACCCCAGCAGGGAGTCATTCCTTATTGCCCCAGCCCCCACTCATCTCTCCATCTGTGGCCCAGATTTCCCCACATCTCCCATCCCACATGCATACCTTACAATTTGACCCTCACACATTCCCTATTGAGTGGTGGGGGTCTATGCTGCTTCCTTTGAGCCTAGACAGATCTTTGTGACTGCTTCAACAAGTAGAATATAGAGAGACTGATGTTGCTGAAGGTATACAATGTGTAACATGAGGATGCAAATGACACTGCACAAGCTAGACTAGAAATGCCAAGGAAATCAAAGTCATCGATACTGCTAAGCTACTAAACCAAGTCTGACCTGAAGCCATAAACCTCTAGTCTTTTCAGTCAAATATGTTAATAAATCTTCCTTTTGTTTCAGTCTGTGTTCCTAACTGCTCAACTTGAAATACTTCTCCCATCTTTTAAGCCTCAGATCAAAATTACTTCCTCCACAAGGCCAATCCTAACTCCTCCACACAGATTACATTGTTCTTTCTTTTGTATGACTGTTGATGCATCCTAACATTATAGAAACTACATATTAGATTATAATATTTATATTTTATCATCTAACTACACTCTGAGATAGATATTTGAGAGGTTTTAAGCTTCGTGACATGTTATCAATCAATACATAAACAAACATAACCTTTCATGCATAAGTGTAATCACTTATGTAATCAATCAATAAATAAACAAATGTAACCTTACATGCATACATGTTGTTTATAAACATGTTAATAAATATTTTTAGGATGACTAGTAGCCAACTGATACATTCCAGTTAATGATAAAAATGGCAATAGAGCTGGGCTCCTGGCTCAGCCTGTAAGCCCAGCACTTTGGGAGGCTAAGGTGAGTGGATTGCCTGAGCCCATGGATTTGAGACCAGCCCAGGTAACTTGGCGAGGCCTTGTCTCTACAATAAATCAAAAATTAGCTGGGTGTGGTAGTTTGCTCCTGTAGTTCCGGCTACTTCAAAGGCTAAGGCGGAAGGATCACTGGAGCCCAGCAAGTCGATGCTGGGGTAGCTATGAGTGTGCCACTGCACTCCAGCCTGGCAACAGAGTGAGACTCCAACTCAAAAAGAAAAAAAAAAAAGGCAATAGAACTGGAAGTCAACATTTGTATCCATGAATTCATTTTAGCCTCACAACAATCCTATGAGATGCGTCTAGTATTGTTTCCTTTTATTTCAAGAATGAAGTTGAGTTTTAGAAGGATTAAGTGACCAAGCAAATACCCACAATATGTAAATAGCAGCACTTAACATCAATTAAATCAGCAATTCTGGTATCCCTGAAGTGACCACAGCAGCTTGATGTATACAAGAACCCATTTATCACGCAGCCATAAAGAAGGACAAACATATGGACTTCACAGCAACTTGGGTGGATTTAGAGTCGATCATACTCAGTGATAACAGAAAAAGAGAGTACCATATGTTTTCACTCATAAAAAAAAGACCTTGAACAATTATTATAATACTATAAGAAAAGAACTGGCAGTAGTGGGAAACTGTCAGGGGAGGGGGACAGGATTGGCAGTTGAGGAAAACTGCTGGGGAAGGGCATACCTCATCAACAAGGGTACCTGCATAATCAATGCTTGTATACCTAACCTTGAATTGGACCCCACATCTTTATAATTTAAAAGAGCCCATTGGAATCTCAAGGCTAAATTCAAAGCATACCCAACAAAATTCTCAAGACAGGATCACAAACTTAACCTCAAGCCAACTTTTTATTCTAGACTCAGAGGTTAAAAAGGACACAAGAAACTGCAAGTTTGATTCTATAGCTCAGCTTTTGGGAGTAAGGACCATGACATTCCCTTTCATGCCTCTCTACCCTCCTAAAACCTGAGTCCCACCTCCAGGGTGTTTGTCTTCCTCCAGGCCATGTACCTGACAAGGCTTAGGGGTCAGGTTCTAGTTTTCTTCTAAAATTGAAATTTGGACTCAAAAGAGCAGCTTCCCTGAGGGCAGAGTGTAGCTCAGTGGAAAGGAAAGGGTCACACCTGCGTCCCCCACTGCCCACACACTGAAGGGTCCAACTGGACAGTATGGGGTATGGTTCTGCTCTAAAGAGAAAAAAAAAAAGGCTCAGCGTTACAACATAGGAATAACTTAACCAGGAACCATTTATCTGGCACGTAAAATGTGCCAAGTGATTATCAGATGTTGAAGGCATATGAGAAAAATGTGGGGAGCTTACTGGGAGTGTGACGATGTATGTACATAAGGGGAGACAAAGAGAGAAAGAGAGGCAGACACGAGTATCCATGGATAGACAGACAACAAACAGATATAAAAGGATATAACATGCACCAGGTAATAATCTCTCAAAATGTGGCTAATAGACAACTTAAACCAGATTAAGTTTTAAGGTACCTATTTGAAAAAATGCAGTTTCTGATCGCCACCCTTCACGCACTGAGTGCACGCTAGGAGCAGGACCTAGTGATCTGCATTTTGCAGACTACCCAAGTGATTCTTAGACTCACTGAAGTGAATCTCCTCAGAATTTTCAAGTGGATTCTTGCAAATCCACAGCATCTCAAATGCAAAAAAGTCTGTCACCATTTGCTCTTTGTTGACAGACTTTTGGGGAAATTGCTCTTTCCCCAATCCCATTCTCATCAGGAATTGCCACATATGAAATACCACATGTTCACAGATACAGGTGGGGACTAAACTATGGGTCTGCAAAAACAATGGTACAATGGACACTGGAGACTCAAAAGAAGGAGGAGAAGAGAAGGGTGAGGGAATAAAGATTACCTCTCTGGTACAATGTGCATTACTGGGGGTGATAAATACACTTAAAAGCCCAGACTTTCTTACCACTATGCAATGAATCCGTGTAACCAAAAACCGCTTGTACCCCTAAAATTAATGAAATTGAAAAAAAAGAATTACCACATAGCTATTCATCTTTTCAATTTTTGCTCATTTTATCTCCAGCTTGAATGGCTATTTCTCCACAGTTTGGATTTTGTTTTATTTTGTTTTGTTCTAATCATATCGCAAAAAGCTACCACATAAACAAGCAGTGGAAAACTGAAAAGGTCCCATGTGTGATCCCACACTTAGCTAAGCCCACTGGCAAGCTTTTATTTGTTCTTACATGCCAACTTAGAAGCAGGCTGGTTCAAATTCCAAATTGGGAAACACAATATTCTGGTAGGCTAAGAATTATCAGAACAACCCACATTAAATTGGCTAATACCAAGGCAATTAGGAGTTAGAATCTTTCTGGAGATAAGGGCCCTATGGAACTGACAAAATCCCACCAGAGTACAGGAAAGTACAGAAAAACAGCAGATCTTGTAGGAGCTTGTACGGGGCTGACTTAGGAAGGGAGAAGAGAAGAGCTGGGAGCCTGCAGGCCCCTCTCTGTCTTTCTTCTTGTTGCTGTTTGGGGAAGGCACTGTCTACCTCTTCCCCTAAATCGCTTCACCAGATTCAGGTGCTAGAGGACCAAAACTCCATGCAAAAACTTATATTCTCTCTTATTCCTAACCTCCAGTTCCGGGGAAAGGATTCCAACTGGCTTAACTCAGGTCAGACACTCATTTCTGGAAACATGAACCTTTGCCCAGAGGATGGGTCATATTCACAAACAACTGTCACAACTCAACACAGTAATTATGGAAAAAAGGTGGGAGGAGAGATAAGCCAGTAGGAAGGTTGCCTGTGGGCAAATGACACAGCATAGTCCTGACTAACCAATTGAGAATGGTGTTCATGTTGACACATCCACGTAGATGAGGTATCCTGTATCCCAAACACATTTAATAATTCAAGGCATTAAAGGAGAAACATTCTATCAGTGAGATGGCCAGTAAATCCCAATAAGAAGATGGAGAAAAGTTTAAGGTTTCACACTTTCTGCCTTCAAACTTAAAATAAAATTCTAATACCCAAAACAGTGAGGTACTGGTAGAAAAACAGACATATCAATCCATGGAACAGAATGAACCACCTAGGTATCAGCATACACATGTATTGCCAAATTCATTCAGTGTGAACACAGCAGTCTTTTGATATTACTCAGAAAATAGGATACTTTCATGCAAGAGAATAAATTTGAACCCTTGTCTTACACCATAAGATTAACTTAAAAAGGATAAAATACTTAGAGGTAACAGTTGAAACCATAAAAACCCTTAGACGAATACTTAAAAGGAAAACTTCATGACAGTAAGTTTGTCAATTATTTTTTGTAAACACCAAAAAAAACTCCAGAAAAATAGAACAAACTTCATCAAAATTAAAAACTTTTGTGGGACAACCTTCTTCCGGGTCCCCTCCCTCTGCAGGATTTTTTCTGTCTTAACTACTGCTTTCAAAAAAAAAACAAAACAAGTTTTGTGTATGAAAGAACACTCCCAACAGAAAATTAGCAACTCAAAACACAAGAAAATATATTCTGGAATCATACTTCTAAATGATCAATAGACAGGACATGATGTTTAAATGCCTATAAATTAACAACAAAACAGTAAAAAAAAAAATCTCGCTCAAAAATTGGAAATTAACCTTGAACAGACACATCTTCCAAGCACAGAGCCAATAAACACATGACAAGATGCACATCAACACTAAGCCTAGGGAAATGTGAATCAAACAACAATGAACAGCACCTCATTTGTTCAAGAGGAATAAATTCTAGAGTCCTGCTGTACAACACTGTTTGTAGCTAACTTTCCTGTAAGTACACTTAGAAGTCTGTATAGATTTCCTGTTTCTGTTCTCATGACAAGAAAAAGAACAAAACAAAGCAATAATGAAATTCCACTACGTACCCACAATATGACCATTGAGAGGGCCATAACAGAGTATACCATAGACTTAGGTTAAGAACATGCTATAACCCAATAAATATGTAATCGGCTTGTGGACAACAGCACAGCCATTTTAGTTTTCTGCTTTAAAACATAACCTGTAGTTGTTTAAAGTTTCAGTTATGGGAAAAACTGAAAAGCTTCAGTTCAAGCTTCAACCCCTTCCCTTGACCCACTTTCCCCTTAGCAACAACCAATCAGGTGCCAGGAGGAAATCACCTAAAGTTTCCAAATGTCTCTGCAACTTCCCCAGCTAGTGGGCCAAGGTCAGCCCGAGTCAGGTTAGCCAATCCTCCACGATTGAGCTGACCACCAGAGGTTACTACCCAATTAAATGGTAACAAGACTGGAAAGTCCCCCCAAACTCCTCCTCCTTTGTGTAACCATGATAAAAGGTGTCTGCTTAAAGAAGTCGGGGCCTCTGGGTGTACTCCGCTGCATCGGTTGTCAACAGAGGTCCAAGCTGGAGCTTACAAATAAAGACCCTCTTGAACTTTCATCGAAATTGGCTCTTGGTGGTCTCTCGGATTGAACATTCGGCCACTACACCATTAGAAAAAAGAATAAAACGCAAAAAAGAAAATGTTAAGGGGGATGTGAAAGAATTGAACCCATTAACAATTCTGATAAGATAATGAATCTTCTTTAAAAAACCTATAGCACTTTCCTAAAAAGTTATGCATAACACACCACAGAATCCAGCAATGTCGTTTGTAGCAAATGTCAAAAACCAGGTGAGAAAATGCAAGAAAATGAGAGCTTCTAAACTCACCGTTTGTGGTCAATGTCCAGGCGCGGCCTCACCAAAGTTCCCTCCTATGCTCTCGGGACACCAACACTGCAAGGCCTGAGGCGCAGGGGCCAGGCTTGGTGGTCTGCGGCGCCGCAGGGAGCCCGGCTCCACCGCAGGCCGCGGTGCCAGGGGACCAATTTCCATGGTCAGCGGCTGCCCTGGTGCCCTGGCAGCTCTGCGGTCTTCGGCTGTGCTGGGTGCCGACTCTGTGGTCCGCGGAGGCCGCGGGGAGAGCTAGGCTCTGCGGTCTGTGGCAGTGGGGAGCACCCGGCTCCAGGGTCCGCGGCAGTCACGGGCTCCAGCTTCTGTGGCCTGGATTAGCGTTTGGCGGCGGCGCAGCAGAAGGACAGATTCTGTGTTCCTGGCCAGTGCGGGAACACGGCTCGGCTCCTCTGTCGTCGGCCACCTCCACGGTGGGCAGCAGAGCGAAGAGTCGCGCTCTGCAGTCCGTAGCCGGGCGGAGCACCCGGCTCCACGATCCGCGGCGGCGTGCAGGGCGGCTCCGCGGTTGACAGCTAAGCTGGGGCTCCCGCTCCTCCGTTGGCGGAGGCGCTGAGGGCCCTTGCTTCACAGCTGGCGGCGGCACTGGGGACCCGGCTCCGCGGTTGCAGGCTGCGTTGGCTACCTAGCTCCACAGTCGTCAGTGGGGGGCGCCCAGCTCTGCGGTTGGCCGTGGAGTGAGG
>JAPVLO010003787.1:0-38118 GCA_027257055.1 Cephalopachus bancanus
TGGGCTGTCTCCCTGCTCTCTTGATGGTTTCTTTGGCTTTGCAGAAGCTTGTCAGTTTAATGAGGTCCCACTTGTCTATCTTATCTCTTATAGCCTGTGGGTTTCTGGTTTTGCTCTGGAATTGGATGGCAGTTCCAATTTCCATGAGGGTATGTCCTTCATTTTCTAAGGTTCTTATGGTTTGAGGTTTTACATGTAGGTCTCTGATCCATTTAGAGTTAATTTTTGTGTATGGGGATAAATAGGGGTCCTGTTTCAATCTTCTGCATGTGGTCAGCCAGTTTTCCCAGCACTATTTACTGATTAGGTTCTCCTCTCCCTAGTGGTGGTGGTGGAGGCTTTGTCGAAGATGAGTTGGTTGAGAAATTGAGGTTTCTCTTCTGGAATCTCAATTCTATTCCATTGGTCTATATGCCTGTTCCTGTACCAATTCCAAGCTCTTTTGATTATTGTAGCTTTATAGTAAAGTTTGAGGTCTGGTAATGTGATACCACCTGCTTTGTTTTTTTTGCTGAGGATTGTTCTGGCTATTCTTGGTCGTTTGTGTTTCCATATGAATTCCTGCATTGTTTTTTCTAGGTCTGAGAAGAATGGTGCTGGTAGTTTGATGGGTATTGCATTAATCTGTAGACTGCCTTAGGTAAGATGGACATCTTCACAATGTTGATTCTTCCAATCCATGAGGATGGGATATTTTTCCACTTGTTTGTATCATCTTTGATTTCTTCGAGCAGTGTTTTGTAGTTTTCATTGTAAAAGGTCTTTCACGTTTCTGATTAGGAAGATGCCAAGGTATTTCATTTTTTTGTGGTTATTGTGAATGGAATTGTGCTTTTTATTTGGGTTTCTGTTTGTTTATTATTGGTGTAAAGAAATGCGATTGTCTTTTGCACATTTATTTTATATCCAGAGATTTTGCCAGTGCTTTATCAGTGTAAGGAGGTTTTTGACAGATTCTCTTGGGTTTTCAAGGTACACGTTCATGTCATCTGCAAAGAGAGATAGCTTGACTTCCTCTTTTCCTATTTGAATACCCCTGATTGCCTTCTCTTCTCTGATTGCTCTAGCAGGACTTCTAATACTATATTGAACAGGAGGGGTGAGAATGGGCATCCTTGTCTTGTTCCAGTTTTCAAGGGAAATGGTTCCAGTTTTTGTCCGTTTAGGAGTATGCTGACTGTGGGTTTCTCGTAGATGACTTTTACTATTTTGAGGTATGTTCCCCGTATGCCTAGATGTTTGAGGGTTTTTATCAAGAAGGGGTGCTGAATTTTATCAAAAGCTTTTTCTGCATCTAATGATATAATCATGTGGCTTTTTTTTTGACATCTGTTGATGCATTTAATTACATTTACGGTTTTATGAATGTCGAACCAGCTTTGCATCCCAGGGATGAAGCCCACTTGGTCATGATGGATGATTTTTGAGATGTGTTGTTGAATGTGGTTCGCTAGGATCTTGTTGAGAATTTTAGCATCTATGTTCATCAAAGATATTGACCTGTAGTTCTCTTTCTTTGTTGGGTCTTTACCTGGCTTGGTTATCAATATGATGTTAGCTTCATAAAATGATTTGGGGAGAGTTCCATCTTTCACAATCGCCTGGAATACCTTCAGTAGGATTGGTATAAGTTCTTCCTTAAATGTCTTGTAGAATTCTGCTGGAAAGCCATCTGCTCCAGGGCTTTTTTTGGTAGGTAGTTTTCTTATTATGTAGTCGATTTCCTTGATTGTTATTGGTCTATTTAGGGTCTCAATTTCTTCTTGTTCCAACCTAGGTAGGTTGTGTGATGTCAGAAAGTCCTCCATTTCCTAAAATTTTCAACTTTGTTTCCATACAAGTGTACGTAGTAGGCTCTAATGATCTTTTGTATTTCTTCAGGGTCAGATGTGACTTCATCTTTTGTGTTTCTGATCGTGCTTATTTGGGTTTTTTCTCTCTTTTTCTTGGTCAGTCTAGCCAGCAGACCATCGATCTTTTTTATCCTTTCGAAGAACCAGATTTTTGTTTCATTGATTTTTTTGTATTATCTTTTTGTCCTCTATGTCCTGGATTTAAGCTTTTATTTTGGTGATGTGGATTCTTCTGCTGAAATTAAGGTTTTTGTGGTCTTGCTTTTCCAGCTTCCTAAGGAGGCTTGTTAGGCTGTTCATTTGTGTTCCTTCCATTTTCTTCATGTGTGTTTGTAGGGATATAAATTCCCCTCTTACTACAGCTTTTAAGGCGTCCCAGAGATTTTGGTAAGATGTTTCTTCATTTGCATTTGTTTCTTTTGATATCAGTTTTGATTTCATCATTGACCCAGGAATTGTTTAGCATCATGCTTTTTAGTGCCCATGTCTTTGTTTGTTTTGTGGGGACCTTGTTGGTGTCAATGTTTATTTTTATTCCACTGTGGTCCGAGAAAGTTCATGGTAGAATTTCCCTCCTTTTAAATTTGCTTATGCTTGATTTATGGCCAATTATGTGGTCTATCTTAGAATTCGTTCCATGTGGTGATGGAACGAATGTGTATTCTGTTCTCTTTGGATGGAGTGTTCTGTCGGTATCAATTAAGTCCATTTGGTCCAGAGTCACACTGAGTTTCCGGATCTCCTTGCTGATTTTTTTGTCCTGATAGTCTGTCTAGGGTTGTTAGTGGGTATTTAAGTCTCCAGTTATGATGGTGTTAGAGTCAATATCTTTCTTTAGTTTTCCTAGAAGTTGCTTTATGAAAGTTGGTGCACCTATGTTTGGGTGTATATATGTGTAGGATAGATATTTCTTATTGATGGAGTGAACCTTTTATCATTATGTAGTGGCCCTCTGTATCTTTTTAAATTTTTGATAGCTTAAATGGTATTTTGTCTGAAATTAGGATTGTGACTCCTCCTTTCTTTTTTGTTCCATTCGCCTGAAAATTTGTTTCCCATCCTCTTACTTTGAGTCTGTGTATGTCCTTTCTAGTGAGATGGGTCTCTTGAAGGCAGTATATTGTTGCCTGGTGATATTTTATCCATTTTACCAGTCTATGTCTTTTCAGTGATGCATTTAGTCCATTCACATTCAGGCTAATTATTGAAATGTGAGAGTTTGTCCTTATCATAGAGTTCTTATAGAGTTCTTGTTTTTCCACTTGACTTTTTTTTGGTCTTTCTTTTGGTTTTGGGGTTGGTTCATGTATATTTTCTTCTTTTTCCTGTACTTTTGTGAAGAACGTTGTTCTTTTTCCTTTTTTTCTGTGTTTAGTACTTTCTTAAGTGTTCCATGTAGAGGTGGTTTGGTGGCAGCATAAGTTCTTAGGGATTAGATATCTGGGACAGATTTTAATTCTCCCTCACTGATGAAGCTTGGCTTGGCTGGGTAGGTTATTCATGGTTGAAATTCTTTATCTTTGAGGACTTTGAAGATAGGGCTCCAAGCTCTCCTATCCTGCAGGGTTTCTTTTGATAAATCTGCTGCTATTCTGATTGGTCTTCCATGGTAGGTGATCTGGCCTTTTTCTCTTGCTGCCTTTAGGATTTTTTCTTTTATGCCTACTTTGTTTAGGTGAATTATTATGTGTCTTGGAGTTGGTCTTCTCATTTGTTGTCTTGCGGGTGTTCTCTGAATCTCTTGTGTTTGAATTTTTGCATCATTGATTAGATACGGGAAGTTTTCTTGAATGATCTCATGGAAAGTTTGTTCTAGTTTGGTCTCTCTCTCTCTTTCTGCCTCAGGATGGCAGATTACTCTTAGCTTCTGTCTCTTGATCTTAATCGCTCATCTCTTGAAAGTTTTGTTCTGTCTTTTTGAGCTTGTTTTCTGTGTTTTTAGGAGGTTGATTTAGTTCTATATTTTGGTCCTCAATTCTGAGATTCTTTCTTCTGCTTGGGTAATTCTGCTTTCCATGCTTATCAGTTTGTTATTTATTTCATTCAGAGTATTATCTATTACTGTTATGTCAGATATCAGCTCCTTCCTAGTTTCTTCTTGTGTCTCCTCAATTCTTTTTAATCTCTGCATTAATGTCTTAATATCTAGGTTTGTAGTTTTAGACCCTTTATTCTGGGGGCTCTTCCTTGTTTGCATTTCAAAGTTAGTTTTCTCAGTGTCTGCCCTCCCATGGGTCTGGGAGAGACCCATACTCTTCTTTTGGTTTTTCTTCATTTGTGTAGACTTTTTTCTCTCTCCCCCTTTCCCTCCACTTCTTTAATTCTGTTTTTGAGGGAAGGTTGGGTTGCTTTTGTTTCACTTCTGCAATATCCTCTTCTTCTTTCTGTGGGTCCTCTGGCTTGATTCACTTTTGAGGTTGGAGTGGGGGCTTCAGACTGAACTTTTTGCAGTTTTGAGATTTAATTGAGGGGGAAGCTGTGGTTCAGAGTGTATATGCTGATTCTAGCATCCACGACCAGGTCTATGAGCACACTGGAACCTGTTTCCCTTTTCCTTACAATCTGTCCATTCAGCACTATGTAATCTTGGTCTCTAGATTTAAAAGGGGGGTATAAAAGAGGAAAATAATGGAGGAAGATGAGGTCAATAGGAATTTAGAAAGAGAGAAGAGCGAGAGGTAAAATAGATACACATACCAACTATCAGGTGAGAAAGAGACACAAGGCCGGAAAGAAGTGAAAAAGGACATGTAAGAAAGATTCCCTAAAGAATACTGATAGTTACGCAGAGAAAGACCAATAAAGTCAAGAAACAGTGTAAGTCAGAAGGCAAACAAAAAAACGTGATCAAAACAAACAGTCAAAATGATAAAATCATAAGTCAAAATAAGCGATCAGACTAAAGTCACTTCAGCTCTGATCTCCAGCCTCTCCCCTTTGTTTTTCATTGCAGGCAGCTAGAGTTACTTGCAGTGTGGGTTTGTTTGTTTTTTTTTAGTCGGCTGCCTGGGGGTTGCTTTTGTCTGATTCAGCATAGTGGTGGGGCTTTGTCTCCTGTTTTGCGATGTTACCTTAAGAACTGAGGTAGGGTTTTTTGATAGGTGGGCAGGGCAATGGAAGTCTCTGCCTGGAGAATGGCCAAGGCAGTTTTTGCAGATCCATTTCTGTCCACTTTTCTGGGCCCCCCAGCTTGGGGTCACGCACTGAGTGCCTCAGCCAGGGTGGGCCCAGAGTTCCAGAGCTCCAAAGCTCCAAAGGGCAGGCAGTGAATGGTCAGAGTGGCCCTGGGTCCCCCACAGGGTACTTCAGCCAGAAATGGGACCAGTGTCTCTGAGGGGCAGGCACCCAGAGCCTCCTTGAGTGACTGGCAGCTTGGTGCTGGGGCTGGGCGGAGATGATGTTGCCAGGGATGGACCTGGGACCCGAGACTCCCACACACATGGTGGAACAGCAGCAGCAGGGGTCCGCAATATCTGGCCCTGCGTGGGACCGAAGGTCCCCAGACCTCGGACCAGAATGGCTGGTGGTAGGCTGGGAGATGGGGGAAGAAAAGTAAGAGTCCTTTTGGGAACTCATGTTCAGAGAATCTCACAAGTCCACCTATGCCATTGCCATCTTGTTCCCATCTCCCCAAATAAATAATTTCAACATCTGTTTCAGACAACTCCTGCTAGTTAGTTCATTTGAGACAAATATATGCCCTCTTGGGGAAACAACCTTCTTATAAAACAGTTGTACTTATCAACATTTCTATAACCTCACTTCATTGTGTCCACCAATCCTAAATGATTATGCCAGAAATTTTGCTCAATCATTTAAAATCTTCACTTTGAAAGATGCCTTAAATCATTTGAGTGTAGATACAGATCCTATAGTCATCCTTTTCTTCTTTATGACATGTGATGGAGACTATTAATGTAATATTACCACTAATGGCAATAAAATTAATAAATTCAACTTTTATTTATTAATAGGTTTTCTGATGACATCTTGGGGATATAAGCAATATTTTTGCAGGCAATAATTTTTAAGTATTTATAGTCTGTAAATTTTAAAAATATTCAGTTATAATTAATTTGAATGGGTTTATTCACATTTTCTCTGGAACTTCAATGTATTTATATTGGGTATTATAGTGTTGGTTCCTGTATGATTTATTTATACTTCTGATACAATTCACTTATTCTCTCTTCATCTATGTCTAATTTACTGCTAAGTCTATCTCTTGTCCATTTAAATATACATACATGTGTACATATATATGTATATCAGAATATATAAAGAATTTGATGTGAAACTATTTTTAGCAAATATTCTAGAATATATATTCTAGAATATAGAATATAGCCTTGGTGTAAACGTGATGATGGATTTCTGGGTACAGCCTTAGTGAATTAATATCTGTGTATTTGGATGCAAACAAGACAGTCTCATGGTTGCCACAGACCAAGAGCAACTTACCATAGACTTCTGATTCATATCCTACTAAGTCTAGGCCAGAGGATGCAGATTTTCCTTTCCTACATTCCAGAAAATGTTTGCTTTTCTGCAATCTGCTCCTTAAGTAAGAGACTAGTTTTAATTGTCTATTATGCAGAAAACTTATGGCTACAACTCCCTTTCCCACATAGACATTAAACATTAAGATATGTTTCTAATCCCAGGACTCTAATCGGTTTTCTCTTTCTCACATGGTTTCAATTTCTGATAGTTTCTATTTCTGATTTTCAAGCTCTATTACTTACTTTAGACATCATTGTAAATATTTTATTCTATAACTTTTTGTGCTTGAAGTGAAAATTAGAACTTGTTCATTCTTATTCAACATAACATCTTGATTGGAACTCCATGTGGGGAATTTATATGTTCCTATGAAATTGATCTGTAATTTTCCAAGAATAGATCTGTATATTACCATCTAAAAACATCAACTCTATTTTCACTTATTAATAGCTGGG
The DNA here is from genome assembly GCA_027257055.1 of Cephalopachus bancanus. NCBI lineage: Eukaryota > Metazoa > Chordata > Mammalia > Primates > Tarsiidae > Cephalopachus > Cephalopachus bancanus. The sequence goes on from JAPVLO010003787.1 coordinate 6,812, forward strand.
AAAAGACAAACATTGGTCTTTAATTTAATGGCCATGGCCCTTGCTTCTTTTCTCAGTGCTTGGCAGAATGGTTTGGCTGAAGTAAGCCAATTCAATAAAATATACTTAGATCCTTGTTTATACTGGCCAGGCTGGTATTTGACATCTCTAACTGAGTTCCTGAAACTTTTCTAGATTATATATTGAGCCAAGATTTTTTGTTACCTAGAAAACTGGGTGCCTTTACCCACTCTTAGCCTGGTTTGTATATATCTAACATAGGATGGAGGCAGAGTTCCTTCTGCTTGAGTGTTCTGTGTTGCAGTCAGCTGATAGGATCAAGGCATGCTCTTTTATAGAACAACCACAAAGGCAGGGGATTCTGTGTGCTCCTTTGTTTAACATATCTGACTATAGAGTTATCATATCTGACAATAGGGTCAGATATTATAAGTTGTTATAATATCTGATGATAGGGTTCATTGGGACCTGAACAACAGTCATAATGGACTAAAATCTAGTTTTTTCAAAGTTATCCTGGGTCCATTCTACCCCCTCTTTCTCATTTCTGACTATTGGTATTTTGTTCCCATACCAATTGCTGCACACTTAATTCTTCTTTTCCATAATTAGATTTGCCACATTTGGATATTTTATTGTTTCATTTTATTTTCAGTGAATCAGACCTTGAGCTTATTTTTCAATTCTCTTGAAATCTATTGCTGGATTCTCACTTTTTAATTCATAATTATAGTTGCATAACTTCTTTTCTCCTCCTTTCCTTCCTTACATTTGCAGAAGTAACTTTTTAATTTATTTTCTTACCTTGGTTCTGAGTCTTAAATATCAACTGGTGAGGGTATCATGTCATTATACATCCTTTTAGGTAGATGTAATCCTCAGATATTAAATAATTTTTTTAAGTCTAAAAGAATTTCATGAGAAACCATCTTTAGAAAATAAGGTGATTACTGGGAAGACCACAATATTCCTAATTACAACATTTCTATGCTCAAATTAATTTACAATGAATTCCACAGAAAGCTTCATGGCTTTCCTAGCACTGTTCATTGTTTTATTAAAAAGTTAATCACCTGTATATTCCAAGTACAATGTCAGCCAACATAAATGAGAAAACGGAATTCCTCACAATCAGGTTTGCTTTCTCTCTCAAAACCATCTTCACATAAAAGTTTCATCATATTCTTGACTTTCAGGGGAGGGGGGTGAGATTGACAGTAGAGGTAAAGTGCTAGGGGAGGGAAGGGCATACCTTATAAACAAGGGTACCTGCATAATCAACATTTGTATACCTAGCCCTGAATTGTACCCACATCTTTATAATAAAAAATTTTGTTACGATTCATCATATTCAAGCCCAGTCATTCAGATAAACTAAAGAAAATAGAGATATAGTGAGTTCAGGGTAGTGTAGAGACTTACCCCAAATGGTAAGCATAGACATGTTAGGAACCTATTGCAAAGTATTGTCATTTTTTCCTAAATGTAGTTTGCAGTTTTATCATAGCCCTGTAAATTCTGTCCTGTGTTAAGTGGCATGAAATTCAAAAAGCAATCTGAAGGCATAGGATGAAATAGGGCATAGATAGAGATTAAGGGATGTCTGGAAGGGTTTTCCTTTGTTATCTATATCTTTCTGCTAACCATCTCTTTCTCTCCTAGAGCAGGAATTTACTCTAAACTTGAAGACTCAATGAAGTTAATGGCATACTTTATGTAAGAAAATGGCTCCATGTAGAAAAATTAGTTTTGCTTATTTGCATTCATTTAAAATACTTTCTGGATGTAGAAAAGGTTATAAGGACAATACGATTGTATTACCATAATATGATCACTACACAAAAGTGACTAAAAAAGAGGAAACAATTTTCAAAATGGGTCAACAAAGTCAAATTTGTGACAAGATGACAGGAGGTACTGAAAACCAGAGAAAATAAGAATCAAGAAAATGGGGGTGGGGAGGAGGAACAATGTATACTGTGAAGAACTCAGTAGATGTATTTATTCAAAAAATATATATGTAAGCATGTAAGGAACTCATTACTGGCAGAATATATCCTAGCAAGAATCAAAGAGAAGTGACAGGAATAAAGCTCTTCCACCCGCTCTCCTTGCAAGCTTCTGAACTCAGCTCTTTCTCATAACTTATAGTATAATAAAGGACTGAGAAATACTGAAAACTTAGTGGGAAAATCAGGGACACTACAACAATGAGTAAAATAAACCCCTTAGAAATATCTTTTCACAGATCAAAGATAAAGGAAATATAAAAAATATATTGAAAAGTCCATTCATTTCCCTTAAGTGATCTGACATTTGTAGAAGAATAGATGAGATTAGGTAATAAATCTCTTATATTTGTAAGTATAGCTTGTCAGTTATTAAGTGTTCACTCAAGTAATATTTCTACTGTAATAAACCCAAAGTCCATTTCCAACATTTTGTAGCATCACATTACATCTTGAACATTAAATTGAGTTAGTGCTAACAAAAAAGCTTTTCTATGTTTTTATCTCTTAATTCTTTGTATCTAAAACAGTTCCAGAATAAATATGACAATTGATAATGTGTGGCAGGTAAAATATTTTTGGTTTGACAAAATTTAACCCTTTGTTTAGGATAAATTTAAGTGTTATTCTTCTTAATATAATATAGAAATATTCTAACCAATATAATTTGTCCTTTGCTTAACACAGTTTTAAAAGCATTGTTTTTTAGTATAGAGAAAAGTATTTTAAATAAGATTATTCATATTGCTATAATTGAAGCACAACATAGCTTAATGAGATTTTTTGAGATGATTGTTCACCATAATTCTGCTTCTATGCTTCACATAACATAATCCTTAGGAAATAAAATCATCTACAAGTGAGTCACAGTTTGTGTTTGTTATTCTACTATAGGAAGACTCTTGCTAAGCATAGATTTGTTTAGTTACCACCCAACATTTTCTGAAGTCATGCATTTTACAGTAACAACAATAGCATAAAAATTATCTTCTTAAGGTGCTTCCTTAAGTAATTCCTCAGATTTAAAGAATAAATGAGCTGGAAGGAACTATGTAAATCATCAAGACTAATACCTAGCATCATTTATTCCACAGAATACATAAGTATTAAAGATTTTAAAGTTATATTTGCCCCCAGTTAATGATTTGCTTAAAGAAACTCCTGGAAAGCAAGTGGGAATGGAGAGATACAGGTATAGTTGGGGAATTTGGGCTAAAAGCCTCTAGTCTTCTTTTTCCTATCCATTGTTCTTTTCTTTAATTTATCTATTTGTGCATTCAACAAATATTTCTTGAGCACTTACTATGTGCTATGTATTCCATTAGGTGCAGCTGATATATTGGTGAATTTTAGAAAAGACAAATGGTTAATTCCTTACAAAGCCTACAGTCTCTCTAATTTTATTACAACTGTGATAGCTGTAAAGTAGGTGTGTGTGTGTGTGTGTGTGTGTGTGTGTGTGTGTGTGTGTGTGCGCACGCACCCGCGCATGTGTGTGTGTGTGTGTGTGTGTGTGTGTTTGAGAGTCAAGCATTGTGTAAATAATTATGAAGGTTTTCTTGAAGAAATAAGATTGAATTGAGATATGACGGAATCATAATAGTTGACTAGGGAAAAGGGATGGTGACATGGGGTTCCGAGGGCAACATAGGAGAGGGTATTTAAGCACAGTGGAAAGCATGGCAGGAGACCATATTTCAGGAGGCACTGTTGTAATCTGGGAAACTAAACAAGACCAGTGTGTCTGGAAAACAAAGAGTAAGGGGTGCCTTCTTGGCAGGTGAAACTGGCATGGGAGTTAAGGAACAGGCTCTCCAGTGTGTACAGTCTATGGCAAAAGTATTTGATTATGCCCTCAAAGGAATATGGCACCAAGAAATAATCTTAAGAGTGGGAAAAGAGGTGATGATATGGTCATTTGTGTCTCAAAAAAATAACTCTGACAACAATATGGAGAAAGAATAGGGGAAGGACCTGAGTATATTAGTATTTCGGATCCCTTAGATTTTGAAGACTAGTGTTTACATTTTGTGAAATAGACAAATAAGTCTATTGGAATTTTGTAGGGATTGCATTGAATTTGTAAAGCACTTTGGAATGTACAGTGGTCTTAGAAATATGAAGTCTTCCAACCCATGCACACAGGAGTTATTTCCATTTTTTAAGATCTTTCATTTATTTCACAATGTTTTACAGTTTTCAGTCTTTCACTTGTTCACTACTTAGGCTAAATTCTTTACCAAATAATTTACTATGTGGAATGCTACTGTAATAGAATTGTTTCTTACTTTCTGTGTGTATCATTCATTGCTGTATATAGAAATACAACTGGAGACAGGGCAAGATGGTGATGGCGTAGGTGAACTGGTGAGATTCTCTGAACGGACCAAGGCTGCATACTGCTGAATAGACAGACTGTAAAGCAGAGGGAAAAGTGAACAAAACCAGAAGACTCTCATAAGGAAGAACAGGTCATTGCAGAAGAGAAATAAAAGCAACCCCACCTTCCCTCAAAAACAGAATTGAAGAGGGGGAGGGAAAGGGGGAGAGGGAGAAAAATCTACAGAAATGAAGAAAAACCAAAAGAAGAGTATGGGTCTCTCCCAGACGCCTGGGAGAGCAGACGTTGAGAAAACTGACTTTGGAATGCAAACAATGAAAAGTCCCCAGAATGAAGGGTCTCAAAATGCAAATGTAGATATCAAAACAATAATGGAGAGATTAAAAAGAATTGAGGAGACACAAGAAGAAACTAGGAAGGAGCTGATATCTGAGATAACAGTAATAAAGAATACTGTGAATGAAATAAATAACAAATTGATAAACATGGAAAGCAGAATTACCCAAGCAGAAGAAAGAATCTCAGAGCTCGAGGACCAAAATATAGAAATAACCCAAACTCTTAAAAACACAGAAGATAAGCTCAAAAACACAGAACAAAACCTTCAAGAGATGAGTGACTACCTCAAGAGGCCTAACCTAAGAATAATCGGACTCCCTGAGGCAGAAAGAGAAACAGAGACCACATTGGAACAAACTTTCCATGAGATCATTCAAGAAAACTTCCCTTATCTAATCAGCGATGCAAAAATTCAAACACAAGAGATTCAGAGAACCCCCTCAAGACAAAAATGAGAAGACCAACTCCTAGACACATAATAATTCGCCTAAATAAAGTAGGCACAAAAGAAAAAATCCTAAAGGCAGCAAGAGAAAAAGACCAGATCACCTACCATGGAAGACCAATCAGAATAGCAGCAGATTTATCAAAAGAAACCCTGCAGGCTAGGAGAGCTTGGAGCCCTAGCTTCAAAGTCCTAAAAGATAAACAATTTCAACCAAGAATAACCTACCTGGCCAAGCTAAGCTTCATCAGTGAGGGAGAATTAAAATCTTTCCCAGATATCCAATCCCTAAGAACTTATGCTGCCACCAAACCACCTCTACATGGAACACTTAAGAAAGTACTAAACACAGAAAAAAAGGAAAAAGAACAACATTCTTCACAAGAGTACAGGGAAAAGAATAAAATATACATGAACCAACCCCAAAACCAAAAGAAAGACAAAAAAAAAAAAAAAAAGAAAAAACCAAGTGGAAGAACAACAACTCAATAAGAACTCCATGATAGGGACGAACTCTCACATTTCAATAATTAGTCTGAATGTGAATGGACTAAACGCACCACTGAAAAGACATAGAATGACAAAATGGATAAAATATCACCAGGCAACAATATACTTCCTTCAAGAGACCCATCTCACTAAAAGGACATACACAGACTCAAAGTAAGAGGATGGGAAACAAATTTTCAGGCGAATGGAACAAAAAGAAAGGAGGAGTCGCGATCCTAATTTCAGACAAAATACCATTTAAGCTATCAAAAATTAAAAAAGATACAGAGGGCCACTACATAATGATAAAAGGTTCACTCCATCAACAAGAATTTCTATCCTAAACATATATGCACCCAACATAGGTGCGCCAACATTCATAAAGCAACTTCTAGGAAAACTAAAGAAAGACATTGATTCTAACACCATAATAACTGGGGACTTTAATACACCACTCACAACCTTAGACAGATCATCAGGACAAAAAATCAGCAAGGAGATCCGGAACCTCAATGAGACTCTGGACCAAATGGACTTAATTGATACCTATAGAACACTCCATCCAAAGACCACAGAATACACATTCTACTCATCACCACATGGAACATATTCTAAGATCGACCACATAATTGGACACAAATCAAGTATAAGCAAATTTAAAAGGACTGAAATTCTACCATGCACCTTCTCGGACCACAGTGGAATAAAAAAAACATTGACACCAACAGAGTCCCCCCAAAAACCTACAAAGACATGGACACTAAACAGCATGATGCTAAATAATTCCTGGGTCAATGATGACATCAAAACAGAGATCAAAAGATACCTGGAAACAAATGAAAATAAAAAACATCTTACCAAAATCTCGGGGATGCCTTAAAAGCTGTAATAAGAGGGGAATTTATATCCCTACAAGCACACATGAGGAAAATGGAAGGAACAGAAATTAACAACCTAACAAGCCACCTAAAGAAGCTCAAAAGCAAGACCACAAAAACCCTAATTTCAGCAGAAGAATCCAGATCACCAAAATAAAAGCCCAAATCCAGGACATAGAAGACAAAAAGATAATAGAAAAAATCAATGAAACAAAAAGCTGGTTCTTTGAAAGAATAAACAAGATCGATGGTCCCCTAGCTAGACTGACCAAGAAAAACGAGAAAAAACCCAAATAAGCACAATCAGAAACACAAAAGATGAAGTCACATCTGACCCTGAAGAAATACAAAAGATCATTAGAGACTACTACGTACACTTGTATGGAAACAAACTTGAAAACCTTAAGGAAATGGAGGATTTTCTGACATCACACAACCTACCTAAGTTGGAACAAGAAGAGATTGAGACCCTAAATAAACCAATAACAATCAAGGAAATCGACTACGTAATAAGAAAACTTCCTACAAAAAAAGCCCTGGACCAGATGACTTTCCAGCAGAATTTTACAAGACATTTAAGAAGGAGCTGATACCAATCCTACTGAAGGTATTCCAGGCGATTGAAAAAGATGGAACGCTCCCCAAATCATTTTACGAAGCCAACATCACATTGATACCCAAGCCAGGTAAAGATCCAGCAACGAAAGAGAACTACAGGCCAATATATTTGATGAACATAGATGCTAAAATTCTCAACAAGATCCTAGCAAACCGGATTCAGCAATACATCTCAAAAATCATCCATCATGACCAAGTAGGCTTCATTCCTGGGATGCAAGGCTCGTTCAACATTCGCAAAACCATAAATGTTATTAAATACATTAACAGATGTCAAAACAAAAACCACATGATTATATCATTAGATGCAGAAAAAGCTTTTGATAAAATCCAGCAACCCTTCTTGATAAAAACCCTTGAACATCTAGGCATACGGGGAACATACCTCAAAATACTAAAAGCCATCTATGAGAAACCCACAGCAAGCATACTCCTAAAAGGACAAAAATTAGAACCATTTCCCCTGAAAACTGGAACAAGACAAGGATGCCCACTCTCACCTCTCCTGTTCAACATAGTATTGGAAGTCCTGGCTCGAGCAATCAGAGAAGAGAAGGCAATCAGGGGTATCCAAATAGGAAAAGAGGAAGTCAAGTTATCTCTCTTTGCAGACGACGTGTCAGGATACAAAATAAATGTACAAAAGACAATCGAATTTCTCTACACCAATAATAAACAAACAGAAACCCAAATAAAAAACACAATTCCATTCTAATAGCCACAAAAAAAAAAACCCTTGGCATCTTCCTAACCAGAGACGTGAAAGACCTTTACAAGGAAAACTACAAAACACTGCTCAAAGAAATCAAAGTTGACACAAACAAGTGGAAAAATATCCCATGCTCATGGATCGGAAGAATCAACATTGTGAAGATGTCCATCTTACCTAAGGCAATCTACAAATCAATGCAATACCCATCAAATTACCAGCAACATTCTTCTCAGACCTAGAAAAAACAATGCAGGAATTCATATGGAAACACAAACGTCCAAGAATAGCCAGAACAATCCTCAGAAAAAAAAAAACAAAGCAGGTGGTATCACACTGCTAGACTTCAAACTTTACTATAAAGCTACAATCATCAAAACAGCTTGGTATTGGTATAGGAACAGGAATATAGATCAATGGAATAGAATTGAGATTCCAGAAGCAAAATCTCAATTTCTCAACAACTCATCTTTGACAAAGCCTCCACCACCTACCACTGGGGAGAGGACAACCTATTCAGTAAATGGTGCTGGGAAAACTGGCTGACCACATGCAGAAGATTGAAACAGGACCCCTATTATCCCATGCACAAAGGTTAATTCCAAATGGATCAGAGGCCTAAATGTAAAACCTCAAACCATAAGAACCTTAGAAAATGAAGGAAAAACCCTCATGGAAATCGGAACTGGCATCCAATTCCTGAACAAAACTCTAAACCCACAGCTCATAAGAGAGAAAATAGACAAGTGGGACCTTATTAAACTGACAAGCTTCTGCAAAGCCAAAGAAACCATCAAGAGAGCAGGGAAAAGCCTACAGATTTGGGAAAAAAGTATTTGCCAACTCCAGGTCCGACAAAGGCTTAACATCCTGGATCTACAAGGAACTCAAGCGTGCAGAAAAGAAAAAACCAAACAACCCCATTTCTTCACAAAGGAAAACATCCGAGCAGCCAACAAACACATGAAGAAATGTTCAACCTCACTAATCATCAGGGAGATGCAAATCAAAACCACACTGAGATACCACCTAACCCCAGTCAGAATGAAAATTATCAACAACTCAAAAAATAACAGCTGCTGGAGAGGGTGTGGTGAAAAGGGAACACTTCTACACTGTTGGTGAGAGTGTAAACTAGTGCAACCTCTGTGGAAAGCAGTGTGGCGATTCTTAAAACTCTAAATACCAACCTCCCATATGACCTCGCAATCCCCCTACTGGGAATATATCCTGAAGAACACAAATCACTCTATAAAAAAGATACCTGCACACACATGTTTATTGCAGCATTGTTCACAATAGCAAGAACCTGGAAACAGCCATGCTGTCCATCAAAAGAGGACTGGATTAAAAAAATGTGGTATATATACACGATGGAATACTACGCAGCCATAAAAAAGAACAAAATCATGAATTTCGCAGCAACCTGGATGGAACTAGAGTCTATAATACTGAGTGACCTCTCACCGAAACAAAGATCCAAGTATCACATGTTCTCACTCATATAATGGACCTTAAACATCCGATGCAATACTATACGAAAATGACTGACCGTACTGGGAAACTATGGTGGGGGGAGGGAGATGGGATTAACAGTAGCAAATAACTGTCTGGGTACGGGGAAGCATCCTATATCAACAGGGTGCCTGAATGAAATGCAATTGTATACCTAACCCTTAACTGTACCCCACAACTTCACAATAAAAAAAAAAAACTGTCAGACACACAGAGTCAGGAAAATACAACCCACGATGCAAAAAGAAATCAATCTATAGAAACATACCTAGAAATTACACAGATGATATAATGGTAGACAGGGATGTCAAAACAGCTACTAACATGTACTCTGTATGTTCAAGAAGGCAGAAGAAAGCATGAGCATGTTAAGGGCAAGAATGGAAAAATATCGAAAGACCCAAATTGAACTTCTAGAGATGAAAATTCAACATTTAAGATGAAAAATGCATGGGAAGGAATTAAAATTGAAATGAAGGAAGTGAGGCATGTCATAGTTTAGGGTACTGTGTGAAGATGGAATTAAATCAAACTGTCGGGTATGGAAGGATGGAATTGAAAGTAGAGCAGCACCTAATTCCATCCCACAGTTCATTTGACAGAAGTCTTTTTTCAGGTCATAATCTACACAGCTGTAAACAATGGCTTAGTCTAAATCATTGCAAGTAAAGGAAAAGGAATATCACAGCATCATGAACTAGTGCTTCCTGAAAGACCCGTGGATGGAACCACTATTCAGCTGCTTCTAAGAATCAGCAGAAAACCCAGCCGCTAGTTGCTCCTTCCTTCCTCTCTTCCTCCATCACAATTTCCATTTCCCTCTGCCCTTCACTCTACCATCATCTGGAAGTTAACTTCATATTGTTCAAAGGCAATCAGAGGCACTGGTCCTCTGACACACAGAGCTGTGGTTCACCAGAAGACAGGATCCCACCAGAAGACAGAAGCTACTGCCAAGATTAAATGCTGAAACAACACATCCAGGAACTGTATAATGCAGATCCCTGTTTAATGAGAATCTATGGTTAAAGAAAAAGAGTAAGTATAAAAATCTGTTCTGCTACTGGTCCCTCAGCAGCAGCATCAGGAGGTTACTCAGAATCTACCTAGAAAACCTACTTATTTCACATTTGCCAAGAAGATGCCCTTGTTATGATTCTATTCAACCTAGGAACCCCAGGGAATATTCAGAACCCTAGAGACAGAAACAATATAAAGATAGTCATTTCTCTCTGAAACAATTTGTATTTTCATATCTTTGATGCAAAGTCTAATACTCAAATCAATAGGCATATGGAGATTCAGCTAGCGCAAGTTTAATAAGGAAAATAGTTAAAAAAAAAAAAAAAGATTTGGAAAGCTAGAGATATTACCTGCAGCTGTGTTAGACTGTGGAGGTGGGGTTAAATTGGCTTTTTTTTTTTCCCCCAGAGTAATGAAACAGAGAAGCTAAATCTCCACATTGATTAGAATCATATAGAAAAGGGAGCTTCTGGCTGTCTTCTGCTCCCTCTTGCCTTCCTACCCTTGCCCCAATCAATACAGCAGTTTTTATCTTCAAAAAAAAAAAAAAAGAAATACAACTGATTACTGCATGGTGATCTTATACCTGGCAACTTTGCAGAATTTGTTTATTAACTTTATTTGTATGTGGGTGTACCATTTTTAGAAATATATATGCATATTATATATATGTGTTATTTGTAAATATATAAAGAGTTTAACTTATTTCTTTACAATTTGTATCACTTCCTTTTCCTTTTCTTGAAAATCTGGCAGTATTGCTGTGTTTTTTATCTTAGGGGTGAGTTTTTAAAAAATGTCTTTTCTCAGTTTGAGGAATTTCCATGTTATTCCTGTTTTAATGAGTTTTTTCTTCCCCCTGAAAGTGTGCTGGCTTTTGCTAATTGTTTATTTTTTGCATCAATTGAAATGATCACGTGGCTTTTGTCTTTCATTCTATTAATGAAGTATATTTGATTCGTATATGTAGACCTACTCTTGCATTCCTCGAATAACTGATGTATAACCTTTTTAAATGTTGCTGGATTTTAAAAAATATTTTGATAAGTATAGCATCTGTATTCATAAAGACTAATTGTTTATATTTTTCTATTTTTGTGATGTCTTCGTCTGACATTGGTATCAGGATAATTCTGGCTTCATGCTATGCCTTAGGAACTGTTTTTCCTTTTCTATTTTAGAAACATTTTTAGAATAATTTGTGCTAATTATTCTTTAATTGACTGATAATAATCAACAGTAAAGCTATCTGAAAAGGGTATTTTGTTGGTGTTTTGGGAGAGATTTGATTACTAAATCAACCTCTGTGCTAGTTATAGGTTGGTTCCCCCCAAGTAGCAGGAGGACTCTGATGCCTCTAAAATCAGGAACCAGAATTTCATAGCAGGAATACAAGGTACTATCTTCAAGACTATTGTTGACCCAGAGTGGGAATGGGATGGGGCAAATAAAAATGCAACGAAGTATTTTTTACCATTTTTAAGTTGCCCTGTTCTTGAATCAGCACTTGATTGGTTGCTGTAAACCTTTTACTATTTTCCAGACAAAGTTGATTTTGACAGTTGTTATTTCATTTAGTATTTTTGTGGAAAGACTATTTTCACTGACATTCTACCAGATAATTTTAGGTTCTTAAGTTTTTAAATTCAAATTTTCCTACTATAGATGTTCTCTCATGATGATAATTAGAAGTTTTAAAAAATTGTACTTTTCTCTATTTCTTGTAAGAGTTAGAATATTTCCAATCATTTGGCAGATTCTCAATAAGATCATACGATACTGAGTAATTGATCAAGCTGCTTATTGTGTGCTTTTCCCTTCAAGTTATAAACCTAGCAAAGAAAGGTATATTGCTATTTTGTTTGTTTTTAAATTCTGAAAGCTGCATTTTTTTCAATAATTTGTCTAAGTCTTTGAATAATTCTTACACACTGAGTCAGCAATTTCTTTTCTGTATAGTCCCAGTAATAAATATTTAAGGTCTTGTGGACCATATAATCTCTGTTGCAACTAACTACTCAACTTTTTCATGGTAGTGTAAAGGAAGCCATAGAAAAAAGCAAAAATGAATAAGCATGACTTTGCTCCTATAAAGCTTTACATGTAAAAAGAGATGACAGACTGAATGTGGCATACTGACAACAGTTTGCCAACTTCTGCTGCAACATATAGATGTCTATGTTTCCAGCTCAGTTGAGGTTGCAGTCCCGGTCAACAATGTCAAGTTAAAGTTGAAAAAAACTTAAAAGGAGAAAAAAGAGAAACATGCAGAAATTCTTCCTCCCTTGCTTTATTTGGTGACTTTTATGTCAGAGTTGTCTCTTACAATATGAAAAACAATTCTGAAGTTGGGGGTATAAATAAAAGTAGCCTCCTCACATTTTATGGAATAAAAGCAATTCATGGGTTTTTGATATACAAAATATGACAATGTTTATCTTTTACAGATATTTATTCTAAAACACTTTTACAAGTTAAGTTGCATGTATATGAAGTTTGAGACTAATTTACCTATGAAAAACATTTATTCTGAAATAATTTAATTTCACAAGTTAACATTTTGAAGTTTCAACCTTTACATATTTTAAAGTACTTTAGCATTGAATTCATATAAAATATAAATTCTACTTACAGTTTATTCATTCAAAATTTGAAGACAGTTTCACTGCAAACGTTGTTAAGCATGTATGACATAAACTGTACTCCTAAGGGTACAAAATAAGCAGCATTCTTTAAAAATATTTTTATTTTAAAATACATTAATTCAAATTATTGAAATATGGGGATTTTAAATTAAATACTTTATAGAATAACAATTTTTTATTTGTATGAATTTGTGGGGTGTATGAGGACTGACAGTTGAGTTCACAAACTCATCTGAGAAGAAGTGCTATGTAGCTCATTGCTGAATATCACTACAATCACCATTGAAGTACTCCCCTTGGTAAGCTATGCACCAATGCTGGTGTCTTGTCTACCCATCAAAGCAGTTTTGGAACTCTTTTTCTGGAATGGCCATCAGAGCAGTCATCGTATTACCCTTGAGGTCTTGATTGCCATCAAATATCTTTTTTTCAACATCTCCTTTATCTTTGGGTAAAGAAAAAAGCCATTGGGGGCCAGACCAGGTGAATAGGGAGGGTGTTCCAGTACAGTTATTTATGCAGTGCTACCAAGGTAAGCACTAGGTGTCAAGTTCGTGCACCCAATTGTCAGACCTCAACAAATAATGATGACAGCTCTGATGGCTATTCCAGAAAAATAATTCCAAAACTGCTTTGACAGGTAGACTAGGTGCTGGTGTCGGTGCATAGCTGCCCAAGGGGAGTACTTTGAATATGACTCTAGTGATATTCAGCAATGATGTATGTAGCACTTTTTTCTAGGATACTTCATGAACCTAACTGTTGGACCTCACATGTGCAATTTTGTTATATGCATACATTGTGTAGTGGTAAAGTCAGAGCTTTTAGGATATCATCACCCAAAGAACATACACTGTATTCATTCACAATCTATCATTAACCACTCTCTCTAACCTCTTCAGCCTTCTAATCTCAATTGTCTATCATTCCACTTACTATGTCCAGGTGTATGCAATTTTTAGCTTTCACTTATGAGTGAGAACATATGATATTTGACTTTCTGTCCCCGGTTTGTTTGACTTAAGATAACAGCATTCAATTCCATCCATGTTACTTAAAAAGACATAATTTCATTCTTTAATGGTTAAATATATATTGTGCACTTATACCATATTTTAATTTGGATATATTTCTACATTGATAGACACTTATATTGATCTATAATATTGCAATTGTTAGTAGTGCTGTGATAAACACATGAGTTCAGGTATCATTTTTTTATGTCGACTTATTTTCCTATGAGTAGATATCCAATAGTGAGAATGCAACATTGAATTGTGATTCTATCTGTACTTCCTTAGGAAATCTTCATACTGCTTTTCTAAAGGTTGTACTGATTTACATTTCAACCAACAGTATATAAACACTTCATTTTCCCCATATCCTCATTGACATCTGTCATTCTTTGTCATTATTAATAACCATTCTAACTGGGTAAGATGACAAGTCACTGGGGTTTTAATTAGCATTTCTCTGATGATTAGTGATGTTGGCATTTTTCCAAATACCTATTGGCATTTGCATGTCTTTTGAAAAGTGTCGATTGCCCATATTTCAATAAAATTATTATTATTGTTGTTGTCATTATTATTATGGCTGTTGTGCAGTTATTTAAGTTCCTTATAAATTCTGGATATAAGGTCCCTGTTGCCTGTATAGTTTGCAAATATGTTCTCTCATTAGCAATTTTGCTGTACAAAGATTTACAGGTGTTAAACTGTAAGTTTCATGTCGATTTTTATTTTTGCTACCTATGCTTTTGAGGTTTTTGTCATAAATGTTTTGCTCAAACAAAATTCCCTAGGTTCTCTTCCATTATTTTTATAGTTTCATGTCTTACATTTAAGTCCAATATATCTTGAGTGAATTTTTTGTATATGGTGAAAGAAAGAGGTCCAATTTTTCCTGCACTATTTATTGAAAAGGGAGTCCTTTCCCCAAAGTATGTTTTTTATTGGCTTTGTCAAAGATCAGTTGGCTGGAAATATATGGATTTATTTCTGGCTTCTCTATTCTGTTTCATTGATCTATATATTTGTTTTCATACCAGTATCATGCTGTTTGTTACTATAGCTTTGTAGTATAATTTTTAAAAATTTATTTTAAAATATGGGGTATGGTTCATGGTTAGGGATACAAATAGTCAGTCTTGGAGTATAGTTTGAAGTCAGGTAATGTGATGTCTCTAGCTTTGTTCTTTCCATTTAGAGTTGCTTTTGCTATTTGGGCTTTTTGTTTCTATATATATTTTAAGATTGTGCTTTCTAAGAGATTGCGTGAAAAATGATATTGGCATTTTGACAGAGATTGCTTTGAATGTGTAAATTGTTTTGTTCAATATCTTATTTTAACACTGATTCTTCTTATTCATGAGCACGGGATGTTTTTTCTTTCGTTTGTATTATCTACAGTTTCTTTCATCAATGTTTGTAGTTTTTGCTGTAGAGATTTTTCATCTCCTTAGTTCAATTTATTTCTAGATCTGTTTGTAGTTATTGCAAATGATATTGCCTTCTTACTTGTTTTTCAGCTAGGTTATTGGTGTACAGAAACACTACTAATTTTTATAAGTTGATTTTTGTGTACTAAAACTTCATTGAATTCATTTGTCAAATCAAATAGCTTTTTTTTTTTTTTTTTTGGTTAAGGCACTATATTTTCCTAGATACAAGTTAATATCTTCAACGGAAAGGAATAATATTACTTATTTTTGAATGATGATGCCTTTTTTTATTTATTTTTCCTGATTACTCTGGTTAGGTCTTTTAGTACTGTGTTGAATAGGAGTTTGAAAGTGGGCATCTTCGTATTGTTCAAATTATTGGAAGAAAGAAATGCTTTCCAATCTTCTCCATTTAGTAAGATGTTAGTTTGGATTTGTCACGTGTGGTCTGTATTATGTTGAGCTATGTTTCTTCTATGCCTTGTTTATTGAGGGTTTTTATCATGAAGGATGTTAAATTGTATCAAATGCTTTTTCTGCATGTATTAAGATGATAATATGATTTTTGTTTTAAATGCTCTTTATGTGGGGAATCACATGTATTGATTTGTATATGGTAAATCATCCTTGCATCCCAGGTATAAAACCCCACTTGATCTTGGTGTATTATCTTTTTGATGTGCTATTAGATCTGATTTCTAGAATTGCATTTATGTTCACCAGTGATATTGGACTGCAGTGACTTTTTTTCCGTTATTTTTTTTGTCTGGTTTTAGTATCAGGATTATATGGACCTCATATAATTAGTTAGAAAGTACCCTCCATTTTTACATTTTGGAAGAGTTTCATGGTGATTGGTATTAGTTTTTCTTTGAATGTTTGGTATGATTCAGTTGCAAATCCATCTGGTCCTGGACTTTTCTTTGTTGAGTGACGCTTTATTTTATTTTATTTATTTATTTTTTGAATTGGAGTCTCACTCTGTCACCCAGACTGCAATGCAGTGGCCACTCCTGGTCACTGCAGCCTTGACCTGCTGGGGCTCTGGCGATCCTTCCACCTCAGCCTTCCAAGTAGCTGGAATTACAGGCATGCGCTACCACACCCGGCTAAATTTTTGATTTATTGTAGAGATGAGGTCTCACCAAGTTGCCCAGGCGGGTCTCGAACCCGCGGGCTCAGGCAATCCATTCACCTCAGCCTCCCAAGGCGCGGGATTACAGGCTGAGCCACCGAGCCTTGCTAAATGATGTTTTATTAATGAATTCAAGCTCATTGCTCATTATTGTTTTGTTTAGATTTTCTATTTCTTCATGAATCAATCTTTGTAGGTTATACATTTTCAGAAATTTATCAATTTTCTCTATTCTAGTTTGAATATCTAGTTGTTCATAATAATCTCTGATTCTCTTTTGAATTTTTGTGTTATCATTTGTAATGTTTCCTTGTTCATTTTTGATTTTGTTCATTTGGGTCATCTCTCTTCCCTTCTTGGTTAGGCTAGCTAGTAGCTAGTAGCTTGTCATTATTCTTTATCTTCTTGAAGAACCAATTTTTTGTTGTATTGCTTATATATATAATCTCTATATAATATATTATATATAGCTTTATATTTACTTCTTTCTTTCACCTTTTAAGTCTTTTTTTCCTGTTAATTTGAATTGTTCTCGTTTTCTAATTCCTTGAAATGTGGCATTAAATTGTTAATTTGTAACCTTCCTACTCTTTTGATGTAGTCATTTCATGCCATAACTTTCCTGTTAACATTGCATTTTTTTGTATCTTGCAAGTTTTGTTGCATTTTCATTTTTCTTTGTTTCAAAGTACGTTTCTACTTTTTTCTTAATTTTTTGGCTGACCCAATGGTTGCTCTGGATTGTGCTATTTAATTACTATGGATTTGTATAATTTTCAAAGATCCTCTTCATATTGATTTCTAGTTTTATTTCACTGTGGTTTAAGAAAATACTTCATATAATTTAAAGTTTTAAAAAATGTGTATACACTTGTTTTGTGGCCTGAAATATGGTCTATCTTGGTGATTGTTTTATGTGCTGGTTGCAAGAATATATAATCTCTAGTTGCTGTATAGAATAGCAAGAATATATAATCTCTAGTTGCTGTATAGAATAGTCTGTAAATGTTTGTTAGGCCCATTTGGTCTAAAGTTCAGTTTAGTTCAATATTTATTTGTTGATTTTCTGTTAAATGATCTGTCTAACGCTGTAAGTAGGGTGTTGAAATTTTCCACTTTTATTGTATTACTATTTTTAAAATTTAGGTTTAGTAATATTTGTTTTATGAATATCAGTGTTGCAATGTTGGGTGCATATATATTTATAATTATTATATTAATTTGTTTAACTGATAACTTTAACATTATATAGTAATATTTTTGCTTGTATTTACTGTTTTTGACTTAGAGTCTGTTTTATTTGATATAGGTATTGCTATACCTGTTTGCTTTTGGTTTTTGAGTGGAATAGTCTTTGCTATTGCTTTATGTTAAGTGTATATGTACTTTTTTTTTTTTTTTTTTGAGTTGGAGTCTCACTCTGTAGCCCAGACTGGAGTGCAGTGGCCGCTCCCAGCCACCGCAGCCTCGACCTGCTGGGCTCCGGCGATCCTTCCGCCTCAGCCTTCCGAGTAGCCGGAATTACAGGCATGTGCTACCACGCCCGGCTGATTTTTTGATTTATTGTAGAAATGAGGTCTCACTGTCCAGGCGGGTCTCGAACCCGCGGGCTCAGGCAATCCACTCACCTCAGCCTCCCAAAGGCGCGGGATTACAGGCTGAGCCATCAAGCCCGGCTGTGTATATGTACTTTTACAAAGCAGCATGTTGTTTGATCATGATTTCCCCCCCATTCAGCCAATCTTTATCTTTTAAGTGGAGCATTTAATCTATTTACGTTCAAGGTTAGTATTGATAATGTAAGATTTTGTCTCGGTCATGTTGCTGCTTCCTAATTGTTTTATCAATTCTTTGTTTCTTTCTTTTTCTCTGTTTGTTATTGTGGTTTGGTGGAATTCTGCAGTGGTGCCTTTTTATTCCTTTCTTTTCCACCTTTGTGTTATTTCCTTATCAGTAAGTTTTTTGAATTTTCATGATGATGAATGTCATCTTTTTGCTTCCAAGTTTAGGATTCCCTATAGCATTTCTTGTAGGGCCAGTCTAGTGGTAACAAATTTCCTCAGCATTGCTTGTCTGGGAAAGATTTTATTTTTTCTTCATTTGTGAAGGTTAGTCTTGCTGCATGTATCATTCTTGTCTGGTTTTTTTTTTTTTTGGCACTTAAATATATCATTCCAAAAAGTGCTCAGCCTCACTCATCATCAGAGAAATGCAAATCAAAACTACACTGAGATACCACCTAACGCCAGTAAAGATGGCCGTCATTAATAAAACAACAGATGCTGGCTAGGATGTGGGGAAAAAGGAAGGCTTCTACACTACTGGTGGGAATGCACACTAGTGCAGCCTCTTTGGAAGACAGTGTGGTGGTATCTGAGAGAACTAGTAATTGACCTTCCATATGACCCAGCTATTCCCCTATTGGGAATATACCCAGAGGAACTCAAATCATTCTACAAAAAAGATACCTGCACATGTATGTTTGTTGCTATTCATAATAGCAAAAACATGGAATCAACCATGCTGCCCATTGAAGCTAGCTGGATTAAAAAAATGTGGTACACATATACGATGGAATATTATGCAACCATAAAGAAGGACAAACATGGACTTCGCAGCAACTTGAATGGATTTAGAGTTGATCATACTCAATGATCTACCACAGAAACAAAGATCAGAGTACCATATGTTTTCATTCGTAAGCAGAACTTGAACAATTATAATACTATAAGAAAGTGATTGGCAATAGTAGGAGACTGCCAGGTGAGAGGGAGTGGAATTGGCAGTTGAGGGAAACTGCTAGGCGAGAGAGGGACATACCTCATCAACAAGGGTACCTGCATAATCAGCGTGTGTATACCTAAGCCTGAATTGTACCCCACACCTTCATAACAAAAAATTAAAAAAATATTAAAAAATTAAATAAATAAATATGTCATTCCATTTTCTTCTCTCTTGCAAGATTTTTGGTGAGAAGTCACTGTTTTCCTGATGGGGTTCCTTTTATAGGTGAGTAGTCCCTTTTCTTTTGTTGATTTTAGAATTCACCTTTTTGTTTTCAGTTTAGACAGTCTGATTATAATGTGCTGTAGTGAAGTCCAATTTGCCTTGTATTTTCCTGAGGACACTGAACTTCCTGTATCTAAATGTGTAAATCTCTTGCTAGACTTGGAATGTTTTCATCTGTTATTTGTTAAATAGGTTTTCTAAACCTTTTGATCTCTCTCTTCATCCTTAGGCATACCGGTCATTTGTCAATTTGGTTGCTTTATAACCGAATTGCTTTACAAATATCTTAAAGTCTTTATTATTCTTTTTTTTCTTAATTTCTGTCTGACTGAGTCAATTCAAAGACCTAATTTCAAATACTGAAATTATTTCTTCTGCTTGGTCTAGATCATGTTTGAAGTTTTTGTTTATTCATTTATTTATTTTTCTCATTGGAATTATTTTATTTAACACATATATTTAAAGCACTTAATTTGTGCAGGCACTTTTCTAGGCACTTGGTATATTTTGTATTTCCTACAGTAAATTTTTTGCTACCAAAATTTCTGTTTTTTTTTAAGATATCTATTTTCCTGATAAATCTCTCATTTATATTTTTAATTGATTTTCTGAGTTTTTTGTGTTGGAATTCTCTGGCATCTCATTGAGCTTCTTTAAAATAAATATATTGCATTATTTATCTGGGATGTTAAGAATTTATTTTTGATTAAAATCGATTATCTAGAGAGTCATTGTGTTCCTTTGGAAGTGTCGTACTAATTTGCTTTTTCATGTTTCTTGTGTCCTTACATTAATTTCTTCACATCTGGTGTAATAGTTGCTTCTTATTTTTGTATTTACTTTTGTGCATGGGGAATATTTTACTGAAGATGTGACTGTGATGTTGGTTGGGTAGGGCCCTTTGGCTTTGCTGCTGAGAGTGTTCAGTAGTGAAGTATTTGTTATTAGTATCTTTGGTTTCCTTGGCGAGTTAGAATGTGGTTATTGGGGGAAACTATGGTGATGTGCTGGTGACTGAAATGTCTGATGGGTCATTCTTCAGATTTCAGTAGTAGTGGTGGTGGGCTAAACATGTTTATCTTTGTGCTCTGGGGCAGTGTATACTAGTAACTGTGTTGGCATTTTCAGGTATCGTTGGGCCTTTGGGTGCCAGTTGTACTAGTGGTGTACTGGGTGAAAGAGCAGACTGCCAAGCTCCTGGGAGGCCAGGGTGGTGTGGGAAACCATCAGAGCAGTGGAGACAATGTGCTCTTCTGGGTTTCAAGCACAGTGCACCTGTGTTGGTAGTGGTTGTAATGGGCTATGTAGACCTGCCTCCAGGCCAGCAGATGGTGACTGCAAGACAAGGAGCCTGCTGAAGTAGTAGAGGAGCGGGTGCTTGGGTGTCCCAGGTGGCAGATTGGGGTTTGGATCTCCCAGGACCCAGGAGCCTGCACTTTGTCTCATGTTGGGGGAGGGACATGAAGCTGGGCAGAGCCAACTAAGCAATCATGTGCTCAGGATCCCAGTGGTGAGTGCCTGCACCACCCATAATGGGTGGGGGTAGAGCAGTCATCTGCACCCTGGCAGAATGTTTGGCTGAGGGGTTGTATTCATTGTGCTGAGATCCTGCCACTGGGAGGGTGGGGCTGGTCCCCCTGGCCATTCTTGGTAAGGGGGAGGGGCGTTTGTGTCTCTCTCACATCCCAGTCCCATCAGGGCTCGCTCCTCTGTAGCAAATGTCACAGCTGACCCAGCCATTGTTTCAGACTCAGGAGTTCATGACTGGCCTGAAACTCAGACCTGTGCTATAGGAGCCTCCACCCAGTTTAAGAACAAGCCTCCATGCCAACTGTGATTCTGTTTAATTCCCAAGGGCATTACCTGCTTTTTAGAGCTGCTGTTCATACTATGCTTGATTCTCAGTCTTGGTTGTAAGCGTCTGACTCTGCAACCAGCAGCTGGTTTACCTGCCACCTAGGACTGGTGCCACTGGTTTTGGTTCACTCCACGAGTTCACTACAGACTGTTAAGTATGAATGAGAGAGCTATAACTTGCTCAGCTTTCAAGAAGGGCGTGGAATCTTGGGCTAATTCTCTCTCTGGAGCAGATCCTTCTCACAGTCTGCTGGCCACACTCAAAATTAGATTCAGGAATTTGGAAGGTCAAGGTGCACTTCTGTGGCTTGGATTATATGATGCCCCAGTGAGAAAGGGGACTGCAGAGAGACACTTACACTCTCCCATCCTAAGGAGTCACTACCAGTTTCCTGCCAGTACTGACTATGCAGGCAGCCTGTTTTCCTTCTCCATTCTAGTTTTTGAAATTTTTCATCACTCTGGGATAATATATTAAAAGTGTGATCGTCCACACATGACTTTTTTTTTTCCTAAGTGAATGAGGCATACTTGATATATTTGTAGTCAGTCATCTTGGGGAAAATACCAAATCAAAACAAAACAGAATACCAGAATTAAATGTAGACTGAAATAAGGAATTATGCACTGCATATATATTCATATTTACAGATTTATACTCAGCTTCATAACTCATAGTTTCATAGCTTACAGCTTTGTACCTTTTTCTGAAAGGGTAGATTGCAGGGCATTTACACATTAATTTTTTACAAATGAATGTTAGAAGTCTGATTTTACCTCTTTTCACATATCTAGGAAACCAGAATGGGAGACTTTTTCTCAGAATGTCTAAAAAAAAAAAAAAATATTTTTGCTTCCATATGCCATAACAAATGAGAAGAATGTACATGACATCTAGAGACACAATAAGATTTAAGGTCAAAGCCTCCAGCAGGACTTTTTATTTTAGTACAAAAAACTTCAAAACTAAGAGTGTGATTTCTCATAGCAACTGTTCTCTGTGATGTATTTAAAACAGTGCGTCATGGAAAATGATATTACCTAGTTACAAATCCTTATTCTGTTTTCCTGTTAACAGCATAACTAGTGGTTTTCAGATCTCTATATTTTCCCAACTGTCTTGTGAGATGTCTTTCATCCCATTATAAAGAACAGATATGGCAAGAAAGGAAACATTTTCTGCAGGCTTTAACTGGAAGAGCTATTGATTTTAAGAAGAAAAATGAGGATAACTCTTTTCAACAGAATTCACTTTCTCCATTTATTTATTTATTTATTTATTTTTGAGTTGGAGTCTCACTCTGTAGCCCAGACTGGAGTGCAGTGGCCACTTCCGGCCACCGCAGCCTCGACCTGCTGGGCTCCGGCAATCCTTCTGCCTCAGCCTTCCGAGTAGCCGGAATTACAGGCATGTGCTACCACACCTTGCTGATTTTTTGATTTATTGTAGAGATGAGGTCTTGCTGCCCAGGTGGGTCTCGAACCCTCTTCTTTAGTTTCCACAATATCTCTTCTCCACCAGTTCTCTTTAAAGCAGTCTTTCCGAATTTGAAAAGTTCAATACTTTGATGTAACAATGAGAGTTCATTCTAACACTATTATCGTCATTGAAACAAAGACTCATTTAGATGCATTTTAAAGAACACAAAACATTCATTCAGCACCATGGGCTCATTATGAAACAAGAGCCAACACTTGTTGGTTGTCTCAGAAACCCTGAAAACTTCCTGCTTGTCCTCCCTCAAGTTCCCCCTTGCGTCCTCTCTCAACTAGGCCCTCTGTTAGCACACAGAACTGTTCTCATGAAGGAATATCCCCAAACCGTTGGTGTTTTCTGTATGCTAATCCTCAAAATGTCACAGTGTCTTATCATTGGTAAGTGATAGCTTATTGATTTGATAAAAAACAGTTGATGTTCATGGGTGACATTCAGCAGTACTTTTAAATGCAATCTTCCACAAAACAAACATGATTTTATTGTGGGGTATTTGGTGTGATACAGCAAATGTCATCTAGTGGAGAAACTATTAAGCACTAGAGGCTGGACTCGGTGGCTCAGCCTGTAATGCCAGAAATTTGGGAGGCTGAGGCAAGTGAATTGCTTGAGCCTGTGGGTTTGAGACCAGCCGGGGCAACTTGGCAAGACCTTGTCTCTACAATAAATAAAAAAAAAAATTAACCAACGTGGTAGTGCGCACTTGTAGTTCTGGTTACTTGGAAGACTGAGGCGGAAGGATTGCCGGAGCTCAGCAGGTCGATGCTGGAGTGGCTGTGAGTGTTCCACTGCACTCCAGCCTGGGCAACAGAGTGAGACTCCAACTCAAAAAAAAAAAAAAAAAAAGCACTAGAGACAATGATAACTGATGTTTTGTTTGTGCTGTAAAAAATATTTTAAAATTTATTTATTTAATATAAAGATGTGGGGTACAATTCAGGGTTAGGTATACAAACATTGATCATGCAGGTACCCTTGTTGATGAGGTATGCCCCCCTCTCCCCCAGCAGTTTTCCCCCAACTCCAGTCCCCCCCCCCCCTGACAGTTTTTCCCCTACTGCCAATCACTTTTTTATAGCATTATAATTGTTCAAGGTCACCTTATGAGTGAGAACATATGGAACTCAGTTCTTTGTTTCTGTGATAAATCACTGAGTATGATTGACTTCAGATCCATCTAGGTTGCTGCATAGTCCACATATTTGTCATTCGTTATGGCTACATAATATTCCATTGTGTAGATGTACCACTTTTTTTTTTATCCAGTCCAGATTCGATGGGCAACACAGTTGGTCCCATGTTTTTTTCTATTGTGAATAGAGCTGCAACAAACATTCGTGTGCAGGTATCTTTTTTGTAGAATAACTTGAGTTCCTCCGGGTATATTCCCAATAGGGAAATTGCTGGGTCATATGGAAGGTCAATTTCTAGTTCTTTCAGAAATCTCCAGACTGTTTTCCAGAGAGGTTTTACAAGTTTGAATTCCCACCATCAGTGTAGAAGTGTTCTTTTTTCTCCACATCCTCTCCAGCATCTGTTGTTGTTTATCAATGATGGCCATTCTTACATGGGTTAGGTGGTATGTCAATGTGGTTTTGATTTGCATTTCTCTGAGAATTGGTGTTTTCATTAATTGTTCTTTTAGAGAAAACAAGCCAGATGACTAGTTCAGCCATTTTACCATAGTACTAGTATATTAATAACCTATTTTTAAAAATTTCTCTTGCAGAATATTTTTCAATGCCACATATTCAATTTACTCACATACCAATAGCTTCAAAGATGAAGAGATAATTGAACTATAAATGTGTGTTTACTACAAATATATGAGAAGAAAAAAGCATACTCAAGTGAAGAAATACTATGAGCAAAGAAATAACCAATGCACAGAGAGTCTAGCACAATGAGACAATATTTACTATTATTGCTGGTATAATATATAAAACTGGTAAATGATCCATAGAGTAATCTATTAGACAGAAATTATTTGCATCTTTACTGCATAAAAATATGCAACTTAACATGCAATTTAATTCAATCTGAAGACTTTAATAAAGACTCCTGACAATCTTTCTTGCCTTGTAATCAGAGCAATCTGCAACAGTTTTTAATGATTACAATAGAAAGGCTGGTCTCACCATGCTTGGCCTAATTATTTACTTAGGTGCAGCAAATGTGTTAATCATGATAGTCTTCTTGAGCTTGCTCTGTAGCTGCTGAGGCCAAATAATTAACTTCTGTGTAGGATTTTTTCTCAGAATCTTGGATTGCCCTTCCAACAGTCTCTATTATTTGTTCTTCTATCTTGAGGCTGCAAAGCCAAGCCTAAGACACTCTTCCCATCAGGTTTCACCTGCAGTCCTTGCATATTTTCATGAACCTTTTTCAGGTTCACTAAATTTGCTGTGGTTCCTCACTTGCTACAAAGTGTCCCCCATTGCCATCTATAAGACTGGGATCCTATGAACAACCTACAAAGCCCCCTTTTTTAGAAGGGCTTTTCAAGCCTTGGCTCCACATATAAAACATATCCTGTTTTCTTAACAGTGTGCATACATTATTTAATCATAATCATTCTCAAATATGATTCTTTAAATATTACCTCAGTTACACAATTTCTTCACTTATATACTGGTTTAAAGGAGACCAGGTTCTTACATAACCTAAGCAGATAACTTATTACATGACAATTAAGGAAACCAAATAAAAATATTTGTATCTAAAATCTAGAGAAGAGGCAGTGATAATTAGATATTATTAAAATTCTTACCTTTTAAAAGAATCTAGTAAAAATAGAATTTAGTAAAGATTAGAGATACCTTAAGAAGAAAGGGACAAGGATTACTCTAGTATCCATAATTATAAATCACTGAAATTACTGACACTATTTTGAACAAATAACCCCAAGTAAAACCTGGAACTCTTGTCTGATCCCCTTGGACAATCAGAAATTTGTTTAAATTTTGTCAGCTTTTAGGTCAATATTCAAGAGTCATCCTTACATGTATGAATAATGCAGAGGGGCTAGTGCAGTCCTCATCATTAGGTTCTGAGGTTGTGCACACTTGCTGAAAACAAAAAAATCTAGCCTGTTATGGGTGGCAGAAACTTCAGGCAAACATCTAAGGGAAGCAGACATTTGTCTGAGAATAAGATTAAATGACCATAGTTAATTTATTAAGCTACCAGTTAATATCAGAATGGAGGACATTAAAATTTCCTATTCTTGTTGGAATACTGGATGTCATTGTTTCATAAGGGTTTGATCAGTAGTTTCCTTTGGAGGAAAATCTGTGAGTAGTAAGGGAATTGACCAATCTCCATGGCTTTTTCAAAACACATACAATCACAAAATATTTATGCTAATGATATCTTACATGGAGATAAATTTCATTTATAGCAGGCTTGGGAATGCTCTGTCTTTATCTCTGGGTATGCCTGGATACTTGGGGGATTTTGGTGTTGTTATTGTTGGTTTTCACTCTTGGTCAAGTGGAATTTTTTATATGCTGTGTAAGGTTCAACACCCCAGGCACCTGCCCCCAGTGATAGTATCTTTCTTTCTTTCTTTCTTTCTTTCTTTCTTTCTTTCTTTCTTTCTTTCTTTCTTTTTTTTTTCTCTCTCTCTCTCTCTCTCTTTCCTTCCTTCCTTTCCCTTTCCCTTTCCCTTTCCCTTTCCCTTTCCCTTTCCCTTCCCTTCCTTCCTTCCCTTTCCCTTCCTTCCTTCCTTCCTCCTTCTTCCCTTTCCCTTTCCCTTTCCTTTTCCTTCCTTCCTTCCTTCCTCCTTCTTTCCTTCCTTCCTTCCTTCCTTCCCTCTTTCTTTCTTTCTTTCTTTCTTTCTTTCTTTCTTTCTTTCTTTCTTTCTTTCCTTCTCTCTCTCTCCTCTCTCTCTCTCTCTCTCTTTCTTTCTTTTAACTTCAATAGTGTTGAGTACACATAGTTTTTGGTTACATGGATACATTGTATAGGGGCAAAGAAGTCTAGGCTTTAAGGGTACGCTTCACACTCATTGTGTACATGGTACCTGATAGGTGAATTTTCATCCCCCCACTCCTTCCTTCCTCTCCTTTCTGAGCCTCCAATGTACATATACCATTCTCTATGCCTTTGCAGATTCTTAGTTAAGCTCCTATTTATAAGTGAGAACATGCAGTGTTTGATTTTCTGTTCCTGTGTTAGTTCACTTAGGATGACGTTTTCCAGTTCCATCCAAATTGCTGCAACACACATTATTTTATTCTTTTTATGACTGAATAGTATTCCATGGTATTACATACCACATTACCATTATCCACTCATCAGTTGATGGGCATTTAGGTTAATTCCGCATCTCTATGCAATAGTGAATGGTGCTGCAAAACATTTGAGTGCAGGTATCTTTATTGTATAACAATCTCTGATTCTTTGGGGAGATGCCTAGTAGTGGGATTTTTAGATGGAATGGTAGATCTACTTTTAATTCTGTAATAAAATTTTATACTGATTTTTATAGAGCTTGTATTGATTTGGACTCCCACCGACAGTGTACATGTTCTCTTTTCACTGCATCTGTGCCAACATCTGTTCTTTTTATTTTTTAATAATGGTTATTCTGACTGGTGTGAGGTGGTATCTTACTGTGGTTTTAATTTGTATTTACCTCATTATTAGTGATGTTGAACATTTTTTCATGTGTTTGCTGGATATTTGCATATCTTCTTTTGAGAGATGTCTTTTCATGTCATTTACCCACTTTTTAATGAAGTCATTTGTTTTTTCCTTTACTGCTGGTTTAGAATTTGCCATAATGGTTTGACAAGCCTTGTTTGACTTCTTAAAAAAAAATCACTGAGAGCTTTTTCAGTGAGCTCTTCTGAAACCAAGATTCATATACAGATCTTGGCAATCTAAGCCAGAAATTCAGCCAGGCCCTGTGTAGTCAAAGCAAGAGTCCCAGGGGAAATTGGAGTTGCAGAAAGTTTCTGGGACTTCTGATGCTTGTCAACATTCTTTCCCTTTCATGCACTTCTGCACCATATCCATTGTTTTTTAAATATAAACCTCATTTGAGCATACCCAGTGAGTCTGTTGAGTAGTTTCCTATTTTTATAGGAATATTAGATTCCAATAAGAATAGGAAATTTTAATGTCCTCCATTCTGATATTACTGGTAGCTTAATAAATTAACTATGGTCATTTAATCTTATTCTCAGACAGATTTCTGCTTCCCTTGGATGTTTGCCTGAAATCTCTGCCATCCATAACAGGCTAGATCTTTGTTACCTCTACAGATTTTACAGAAGGTAAAAAAAAAAAAGTATACTTTAGTAAAGTGTTTGTAAACTAACTCATCATTTAAAAAAAAGATAAATATTCTAATTTTACACCAGTATTGGTTAGTAAAAGTTTTAGAAGACCTTTTTCTTATTCTTTTTCTTTCCCTGAGTTGGAGTCTCACTCTTGTCACCCAGGCTGGAGTGCAGTGGCATGCTCACAGCCACCAGAGCCTCAATCTGCTGGGTTTACATGATTCTTCTGCCTCAACCTTCCAAGTAGCTGGAACTATAGACACACGCCACCATGCCCAGCTAGTTTGTTTTTGTTTTTCCTTTGTTGTTGTTGTGATTTATTGTAGAGACAAGGTCTCACCAAGTTCCCCAGGCTAGTCTCACCCCTGGGCTCAGGCAATCCTCTCTCCTCGGCTTCCCAAAGTGCTGGGATTACAGGCTGAGCCAATGTACCCGGCCCTTTATTTCATTCTTAAAAATAATATTGCCTTAGAATAAACCAATCTAACTGAACAAATGTCAAAATTTTAACAAAGTTTAGTTTCTCTTTTGATTTAGATACTATAAATAAAGCATATTTGATTCTTTTCCTTTATATCCTTTAAGTCTTGGAACAAATACTCAAGTTTTGTTCTTCACTATGATCTCTCATATTCTAGAACAAACCATACTTTTTTAAGCCCCAACCTAAATTCCCTAAGAACATACTGTCATCTGACAACTTGAGAAGATGTTTGTAATGTTTTGTTGATGAGCAAATTTCAAGTAGTCATCTTAATTATCATTTTAATCCAAATAACTAATATTTTATAGAAAAAAACAAGAGGAAAATAATTAAGAACTTTCATGCACAGGCATTTTAGTAGAGTAGAACTACTCACACTTTTCTAGAGCTACACGTATCCCTTTACACATTCTTAAAATGGCAAAAATTAACATATTTGTTAATATGCTGCAAAGGTCTACCATAAATAAAAAAAGGAGTATACATATATAAACTTCTCATTATACTTAGTAACTAATGCTTTTGTAGTCAAGAACATTACTTAGAAAATATCTAGGTGGTAAATGAATAGACATGAACTCAATTTAAGATTATTCCAAGATTTTAAGATAGCTAATGGTTTTAATCATGATACTCAAGTTGGTGTACAGAAAACATGATTATTGTAAATATAAAAAATTTTCAGAAGTATTATACAACTTAGGCATATATTTATATTTTTCATAATTTTAAATATTTTATAAAGTTACTGCTAATATATTTTAGAAATAAACTAGTATGAGTAGTTGAGAAAATTCAAATTCACTAGTCTTTTAATGGGAAAATAAACCAAAATCTTATTTTGAAAGTAATAAAATGTATTCATATTTAATTTTTTTACTGTTGAAAATCAAACATCCTACACATAATTTTTTAACCAAATGTATTATGTTACTATAATTTGGCCAGAGATTCACTTTAACTTTATGATGTTGGATTTTTTTGAAAACATTGTGAGCTAGCAGTTTCCATAAAAAAAAAAATTATTTACATTTAAAACATAAATTATTAGAAGTTCATTTAAAAAATTTTTTTTTAATGGATTTGGGGATATTAGAGTTATATAAGTGACTATTTATCATTACAAATCAATCAGGAGAGAGAATTCTAAATTTGAGAGCATTCCTCATTTGAGAGATGAGGAAGGTGTTAGTTGTCTATGATCTATTATGACTTAACAAATTATCCTAAAATTTAGCAGCCTTAAAAAACAAACATTTACTGTATCACACAGTTTCTGAGGGTCAGGAATGCAGAAACAGCTGGGTGGTCCTGATGAGGATCTCTCATGAAGTTACAGTTAGACTGCTGTCCAGAGCTATAATAATCTCAAAGCTCGACTCTGAGGGGAGCTTCCAGACATACTCACATGGAAGTCTACATTCCTCTCTGATGTTAAGCTTCAACTTCTCACCACATGGGTCTCTTTATAGCATTTTTCACAGCATGGCAGTTCTCTCTTCCCAGGGAAAGGGATACAAGCAAGAGCAAGACCAAGAAAGCACATCCAAGATGGAAAATGCCACCTTTTTTTAATAGCCTACTCTAAGAAGTCACATACTATCACATTTGCAATAAACTTCTAGTCACCCAGAGCAACCATGGTACAATGTGAAGAGAACTACAAAAGACTGTGAATAGCAGAAGGCAGGTATGACTGGGGGTCATCTTGGAGGCTGGGGACCACGGAAGAGAAACATTTTTTTTTTAATTGTGAAGTTGTGGGGTACAGTTAAGGGTTAGGTATACAACTGCTTTTCATTCAGGCACCCTGTTGATATGGGATGTTTCCCCGTACCCAGACAGATATTTGCTACTGTTAATCCCATCTCCCTCCCCACACTATAGTTTCCCAGTGCAGTCAGTCATTTTCGTATAGTATTGCATTGGATGTTTAAGGTCCATTTTAGAGTGAGAACATGTGATACTCGGGTCTTTGTTTCTGTGAGAGGTCACTCAGTATTATAGACTCTAGTTCCATCCAGGTTGCTGCGAAATTCATGATTTTGTTCTTTTTAATGGCTGCGTAGTATTCAATCGTGTATATGTACCAAATTTTTAAAATCCAGTCCTCTTTTGACGGGCAGCATGGCTGTTTCCAGGTTCTTGCTATTGTGAACAATACTGCAATAAACATGCATGTGCAGGTATCTTTTTAATAGAGTGATTTGTGTTCTTCAGGATATATTCCCAGTAGGGGGATTGCGGGGTCATATGGGAGGTTGGTATTTAAAGCTTTTAAGATTCGCCACACTGCTTTCCACAGAGGTTGCACTAGTTTACACTCCCACCAACAGTGTAGAAGTGTTCCCTTTTCACCACACCCTCTCCAGCAGCTGTTATTTTTTGAGTTGTTGATAATTTCCATTCTGACTGGAGTTAGGTGGTATCTCAGTGTGGTTTTGATTTGCATCTCCCTGATGATTAGTGAGGTTGAACATTTCTTCATGTGTTTGTTGGCTGCTCGGATGTTTTCCTTTGTGAAGTGTCTGTTCATATCTTTTGCCCATTTAATAATGGGGTTGTTTTGGTTTTTTTTTTCTGCA
>JAPVLO010003788.1:0-19522 GCA_027257055.1 Cephalopachus bancanus
CTTTGGTGTTATGTTTAGAATATGTTTCTGAGTCTTAGAAAATATTAATCAAAATTTTCTTTTAGTTAAGCAGCTTCATTTTCAAAATTAAATACACCAGGAATTTATTTTGGTCTAAGCTAAGCATATTATTTATGTCCCTCATTAATTCCAAGAGCTATTTAGCAGATATTTTAGGATTTTGAAGGAAAATAATTTATGGCTGGAAAAGGATGATTAGGTCTCTCTTTCCAATAGCTCTTATTAATTTGTCTTATTGCTTTTGCTATTTGTTCCAGACTTAAGAATTCAGCCATCAGTGTTTCTCTGTAAAGTGTAACACTTGCTTCCTGATTTCAGAATGACAGACTTTTTTTTATCACATGAAGAAAATATCCTTCTATTGTTGCCCAGACTAGAGTGCGGTAGCATAATCATAGTTCACTTCAGCCTTGAACTCCTAGGCTCATGTGATCCTTCTACCTCACCCTCCAGATAGCTGGAACCACAGGTGTGCACCAACCCACCTGGCTAATTTTTATTTTTATTTTTAGTAGAGACAAGGTCATGTTATGTTTCCCAGGCTGATCTTGAACTTCTGGGCTCAAGCAATCTCTCACTATGGCCTCTCAAAGTGCTGGAATTACAGGCATGAGCCACCAAGTCCAGTGGCACACCATTTTAAAGAGGAGTAGTTGTTAAATTTTATTAAATTTATTTATGACATTATTAGCTATCTTGTCTTGGAGGATATATCTGACACTATGCACAATTATGATGAGTTTCTGAGGAAAATACACAAAGCAAACATTCCAGGTAATTGCACATTCTGTATTACATTATACATTATTATAGTTGTACTATATTTATATTGTGGTACATATTATACTATAGTTGTACATATTTGGGGGGTATATGTGATATTTTGTTACATGCATACCAAGTGTAATAATTAAATCAAAATAAATGGTATACACATCACCTCTAAAATTTATCTTTTCTTTGTATTGGGAACATACCAATTCTTCTTTTCTAACTATTTTGAAATATGCAATAAATTATTGTTAACTATAATTTCCTTACTGTTACATGTTTCATATTATTACCTAGAGTTTTGAATCAAATATCTTGGGTGTTTGTTGTTAGGTTTGGATCACATTTCTTCTAAATACTTTTTTGTGTGTGGGGAGGAGATAAAATAATTTTTATAGCATACATTTTTTTTCTAAATAAATTCTAGTTCTATATCAGAGTATTGAAAGACCTTATAAATGGAAATACTGAAGTATTCCCAGAGATATTTAACTGAGATGCACAGTGTGTCCCTGCTTATGAGCGGTAGGACTGAAATTCCAGCTCAGGCTGGCTGGGTCCACAGCCAATTGTCTTTATTGCCAGGCTCATGTTATTGTATTTATCAGACAAAGCTGAAGCTGACACAGAACAATATTAAATAAGATAAAAAAGGCTACTTGCTACTTATAACAAGGCTAAAGTCTTGTTATTATTCTTTCTTATAAAACAATGTAAGGAAATGATAACAGTGATGCTGACGATTATATGATGATGATAATGACTATAATTAATACTTAATGTTTACTACATAAGAATCATGTACCAAATTTCACATACTTAATTTTATTTAATCTTATTAAATTAAGAAACAATAACACAGGTAAGTTAAGAAATGTAATAAACATGGCGCTTGCAAATGGAGATGGAATGTGAGAGCAGAAATTTGGAACATAGAGTCAAGACCCACACCTTTATTTCCTAGTAAGACTTTCTTCTATAACCCGTTCTGTAAATGATCCTGCTTACAAGGTTTTGTTTTTTCCTGATTCCTGGTTCCCAAGAACCCAATGTACTACCTTTTATATTCTATTATGTTCAACATTGTTTGAATAGTTGAAATCTCTATTGGGATTTTGAAAGAGAAGAATGATAGATATAAGGGAAAATAGATGGGAAAATGAGACACCTGGTTATTGTTAACTTGTTGGACTGTTCCTACAGAGAATTGCAGTTTATTTCTCAGGTTAGTGAAACTTCTTCATCCCCAAATTCTAGGAACAATAGAGTTCAACAAATGTCTTTTTCTAACTTCTTTGATGTTGTTCATACTATTTTCTATCAGAAGATGGAGCATGTGGTTACTAGTTTATGACAGTGTTTCTAAATTTCCCTCATAATTGATGTAATTAGGGTAAAGTCCCTCTGGATTTTAGCATATGTTTTCTTTCTTATTTAGTTAGTAGTCTTGCTCTTATTTATTTTCTTTTGTTTCTCTGATATGCATTTTAATAGGATGGGAAGCAGAAATCTACAAAATTCCCTGATCACATAACCTAGAAATATCTATAACTCCAACTTACTTTTTAACTATAAGTAATACTGAACTTATTGAGAATCATATCTAGGATGATTTGAACAGATTTGATCATGTTGTAAATGTGTTAAAAAATCAGTTAAGACAATATCTTTCAAGTACAATAACAACAACAAAAAAGGAATGATTGAAGAATAACTTTTTACCTCTGAAATAATTCTAGAGCTACTGCTTTAGGTGAGCCCATAATCCTCACTTATCTTCAATAGGATCATAATTTTCACTTGTGAGCAAAAAATAAGGAGTTAAATAATCTCTTTTGGGTCACGACAATGTTAACATATCTCAAATGATGGATTTGGGTGACCTGAAAATAGTACTCTGTTGAAATATTTAAATATATGAACAAACGGGCACAGGCAATCATCTTTCTAAGATATGAAAAGCGATAAATACTAAAGTCATTTTTTGTTAATGTAGAACAGCAACAGCCCCAATTTAAAACTATGTCAAAAAATCTTCACCTAGAGTAACAGGAAGTTAACCTACTTTCCTACCCGAAACAATCTAAAGAACAGACAGATATAACAATTGTTTACAAGACACTAGACATCAGATGACAAAGGGCAGTAATTCCTGTGATGGCCTATAAATGCCCCCTGTTTACCGCATTGTGAAAGTTTCCAGGCAGTAGAATGGGAAGGGGAAACCAAGACAGTGCCAGCACAATATCTGACTTGCAGAGAAGGGTCTGAGGAGGACAAGGGGCACTAGAGTGTTCAGGGTAGAGTAACAGATGAGAACGATCTGTCTAGAGACAGAGTAATGACATCTGTAGAAGGCTCCCTTCAATAATTCAATAGAGTAATGATATCTGCATGTGGAAGAAAAAAGCTACCTAAGACTGGTTAAAGAACTGACTGAAAGAATGAGAGGCAACAGTTCCCTAGATCAAACATGCCCAGGATAGTGTGTGTTTTCACAAATCAGACTGGATACCTCATCATTGATGGGACATTATATAGCGTACTCAAATAAGTCTTGCCTCGGTAGTGGGAATAGTTTGTCCTTAAACTATTTCTCAGATTCTAAATAACAAATCACAAAAGCAAGATTATAAAGCATTATAATGTTCCCAAATATCTTAACGGTACCTAAGAATAAAGTTCAAGAATATTTATAAAAATACAAAAATCTACAAAACCCTACAAGGTAAAATTTACTGTTTTGTATCTGCTAAAAATTGTTGGAATAGGCTAAGTACAGTGGTTCATGCCTGTAATGCCAGCTCTTTGAGAGGTCAAGGTGATAGGTTGCTTAAGCCCAGGAGTTCGAGGCTAGCCTAGGCAACATAGAGAAACTCATCTCTACCAAAAAATAAAATAAAAATAAATTAGCCAGGCCTGGTGGTGCGTGCCTGTAGTTCCAGGCTGAAATGAATATTCAGCATCATAAAGGCTATCTGTTTACCTGAGAATGATCTATGTAGTCAGTGCAATTTATAAAAATTTTTGAAATATGTAGAGAATATAAATAATTAAAATAACAGTGTGTCTTGATTAATGTGTGACTATAAAAGACTAATCTAGGCTGGGCCATTTATTAAATATAGAGGTTTATTTGGTTCATGATTCTGCAGGCTGTACAAGAAGCATGATATCAGCCTCTGGCAAGATAGAAAGCAAGAGGGTGGCAAGTGCCAAGCTCTTCTTAACAGCCAGCTCATGAGGAGACTCGTTTGTGGAAACGAATAGATTGTGAGAGAATGATATCAGGCTATTCATGAGGGATCTGTTCCCATGACCCAAACATCTCCCACCAAGTCCTACCTCCAACTTTAGGTAGCAAATTTCAACATGAGATTAGTAAGGCCAAACAAACCATTTCCAAACTATAGCACTGTGAATAGCACATTTCCTCACATATTCTCACTACTTGTTATATAGTAGTACTTAATACAGTGTGATATATAGTACCTAAGACAGTGTGATATTAATCTAGGTTTAAATACTTATACCAAGAGGTCAGCTACTTAGACCAAGAGATCAGAATAGCATAGAGACAGACTTGCATAAATATAAGCACTTGATATGATTTTACAGATCATTGAAGAAAGATTGAATTTGATAATGTATGTGAGAACATTTGTTGCCCATATGGAAAAACAAGTAAAAATGAACCTCTATTTCACACTTTGTAAAAATAATGTTATTTGCATTCAATTTCTACACATAATAAACACATGAAGAATACCTTGTATTGGTAAGAAAGCAAAACACAAAAGATGTAAATTATAAAAGAAAATATTGATAACAATTATATTATAGTTACAAAAATTCTTAAGCTGAGAAATACCCTAAAGATACTGGATATTAAGACACAAGCTGGGAGAATATATTTTCAACATATAAATCCCCAAAATAATTTGTGTTTAAAATATATAAAGTAAACTTATCAATCAACAAGAATGAAAAGTAAAGCAAAAAATGGGCAAAGCAATTAGAATTTTCAGAAAATAGAATAAACTAATAGATAATTAATGAATGAGTTCAGAGAATCAACATGTTAGTTATAACAACCAATAGAAAAAATTACTTGGAAACTACTCAAAGCTACAATTCCACAACTAATGGATTGACAGAAACTACCATCTGACAATGCCACGTTATGGCTCGGTTTGTTGAAGTAGAATCTCTCATACACTCAGAGATACATAACCAGTAGCAAATGCTTAACTAGTTTGAGAAATATTTTGACATTGCTTAACTAGTTTGAGAAATATTTTGACATTGCCTAGTAACCTTGAAATGCACCTTCCTGGCAGAGTGCTGTGGCTCAGCCTGTAATCCCAGCACTTTGGGAAGCTGAAGCAAGACGACTGCCTGAGCCCGGGGATTCAAGACCAGCCTGGGCAACTAGGTGAGACCTCGTCTCTACAATAAATCAAAAAAGAAGTTGGGCGTGGTTCCAGCGCCTGTAGTTCCAGCTGGTTGGAAGGCTGAGGCGGAAGAATCGCCTAAGCCCAGCAGGTCGAGGCTATGGTGGCCATGAGTGTGTGCCACTACACTCCAGCCTGGGCAACAGAGTGAGACTACTACTCAAAAAAAAAAAAAAAGGAAAAAAAGAAAATGCATCTGCTCTATTTAACAATTTCACTAAATATAATCATAAAGAAACTCTGGCAAATGCATGCTGAGAGAGATACATAAGATAGCATCATTATTTGTAACACATATACACAAAGTGGAAGTTACCAAAATCCCCTGAAATGGTAGGATGAAAGAAGGAATTAGAGTATATTTAAAAAATGGAAGCACATATTGAAGTAAAAATAAATAACATACACCTATGTCCCTTGGATGGATTTCTAAGGTGAATATGCAAGTTCCAGAAGAATATATGCTACATAATTCCACTCATACAAGTTCAGAAAGAATGAAACTAAGTTTTATTTTAGGCATATGAATTTAAGAGATAAATTCTATAAATAAAAGCAAGGGAATAATTAACACAATGTTCAGGATAGTGGTTACCTGTAGTGGGACAGGAGTAGTATGCAATATTAGAAAGAAGAACAGGAGATTTCTGTTGTAGTATAATATTCTATTTCTTGACATAGGTGTTAGGTACAGAGTTGCTTCATTCTTTTTTTTCAAATATGCATATATGCATCCATACACTTGTATACAGGATATATTTATATCTGAAGAAAAGGAAAAATAATTGGATTTTTAATTTTTTGAATTTTTTTTGAGTAGGAATCTCACTCTGTTGCCCAGGCTGGAGTGCAGTGGCATGCTCATGGCCACCCCAAGGACCACCTGCTGGACTCTGGCAATCTTTCTGCTTCACCCTTCCAAGTAACTGGAACTACAGGCACACACTACCACATCCTGCTAATTTTTTGGTTTATTGTAGAGTTGAGGTCTCGCCAAGTCGTTCAGGCTGTTCTCGAACCCATGGGCTCAGGCAATCCCCTCACCTCGGCCTCCCAAAGTGCTGGGATTATAAGCTTGAGCCACCATGCCCAACCAATAATTGGATCTTTAAATACTAACAATAAGCTTCTTTCTAGAAAATCAGAAGTAATATTTAGAGAACATTATACTTTTTTCCTTCACACTATTTAATAAGTTATAACTTTTCATTTAGAAAAATATATATATATATAACTTCTTGGTGGATTCCTTGATTACCTAAATCCCCATTGGAATTTGAACATTTTGCAATATTTTATAACACTATCTATATGCTGATAACTCAAACATCTATTTCTACCATCCACGTCAATATCCTGGGTTCTGAGTCATTAATTATAGTCTTAGTGGACATCACAACTTTAAATTTCAAGGATTTGAAAAGTATAATTTCAGTAAGATCAATTATTTTAGTTTTCCTACAAAAAGAAATTTGGTCAGACTTTAGAGAAAAGTAAGTAGTTGAAGAACCAGAAGCCGGGCTCGGTGGCTCAGCCTGTAATCCCGCGCCTTTGGGAGGCTGAGGTGAGTGGATTGCCTGAGCCCGCGGGCTCGAGACCCGCCTGGGCAGCAAGACCTCATCCCTACAATAAATCAAAAAATCAGCCGGGCGTGGTAGCGTGCGCCTGTAATTCTGGCTACTCGGAAGGCTGAGGTGGAAGGATGGCCGGAGCCCAGCAGGTCGAGGCTGCGGTGGCCGGGAGCGGCCACTGCACTCCAGTCTGGGCGACTGAGTGAGACTCCAACTCAAAAAAAAAAAAAAGAAAAAAGAACCAGAGTCCACAGAATCACAGGGTGATTTTAGACTGAGGCTGCAAGACAGCTAGAAGAATTAAAGGTTGTGCTTAGAGTAGAATATTGGTGCTTATGTGCTTTGGGATCGAACATTTTTGAACGATGATATAGTTCAGTCCACATTTATCGTGATTATTTAAGAGTTTCAGTGATTTGAAGATTTTGGAGAAGAATCAAGTAGGAAATTATTGTTTCAAGTCACCTGAGAATACAAAAAGAAGGGGCAGTGGCATATCAGCCACCTATGTAGAACAAAGCCAAATAATGTGGTCATTAAAACAATGAAATTTGTTAAACAAAGTTACAGCAAATTCACATAAATCTCAATAAAACCTAGACTTTTATATGTAGGAGAATGTGGTAGGCAGAATTCTCACGTGACTCTATGATCTCCACTCCCTTGTGTAATGCCTACATTATATGGTAAAAAGGATTTTGCAGGTGCAATTAAGTCTCATAATTGGTTGACTTTGAGTTAATTAAAAGAAAAATTATGTGGGTGAATGTGGCTTTTTTATATAAGCTAGCTGCTTAAGTCTAGATTTAGAAGTTAGAAGATAGGAAGTCAGAAAAATTCAAAGCATGTGGAATTATAATTACTTAATATTTTCCACAATCTTATGATGATAATATTTTCTTAGTAATTTCAACAAATGCAGAAGAAAAGTAAATAACGTAATGAGCTAAATATTTAAAAAGGAAATGTAAAAATATCATATGGTATCTAGAAAACCAGCTAAATATAGCTAGAATTAACAAGAATGTTGACTGGAAAAAAAATGCAAATGTACAAAATACTACCTTTTTAGAAAAGTAGCTGAGATATGAAAACCTGAAAATTACATTAAGAATAGCAACAAATGCTATTTGCAACAGATATAACAATAAAAGTAACAAAATATTATACTGAAGACAAGGTATTGAAATTAGCCATCTTGAAAGGATAGATCTCCTACAATAGGGGTTGATAAGCACTCTTTAAGAACTCACATGGTGTTTTAGACTTTGTAGGTCTCATATGGCTTCTGTGACATATACTTTTTTGTTTTGTACAATCCATTAAAAATGTGAAGGACATTCTTAGCTCATGAGCTTTACCAAAACAGGACACAAGCAATATTTGGACCACAGGTAATCTGCCAAACCCTGACCTATACTGGAATGACAATTAGAATGGCATCAGACTTTGCATCAGTACTAACTAAAGCAGGAAGACAGTAGAATAGTGTAAAGAGCTGAAAGAACAAAATTATAAAGATACAATTGTGTTTCCGGAAAAGCTATTTTTCAAGAAAAATGATAAAAGCAATTTATTTATATAAATATGCATTCATATATAATATAAAGAAAAACACATATTTATATAATGCATATCTATAAATACATATTTATATAACATATATCCAAGAAGAAAAGTAATCCTAGAATAGTTCAAGTTTTGAGAAACAATGAACTATAATGAAATGCTTACAAAGAAAAAAGAAAGTAAACTCAAACATTGTCTATGTACTATAATAATTATTGTGTTAAATATAAAATTAAAATTAAAGATAAAACTAAGGTTGCCAGATTTTGTACTAAAAACATAGGGCACTCTGTTAAATTTGAATTCCTGGGAAAAAAACGTAAATTTTGGCACAAATACTTGACAAATATTGCTCTGGTCAAATTATGCTAAAAAATTATGTGTTGTTTATCTAAAATTCAAATTCAACTGATAGCTCTGTGTATTTCTAGTAACTCTGGATAAAAGTAAAATACATGGTAGCACTTAGAGCCCATAATGCTAAATAATTTCATTTTGTAAGAATAGAGGTTTATAGATATTTAAGTTTCTACAATACTCATGCTAAAATTTCAGTCAACTACTAAAACAATAGAAATATAATTCTTTGGAAAGGATAACAAAAGAGACAAGTCTATATTGACATGCATCAAGCAACAAGCAGAATTAAAGTGCAATAAAGGTAAAGGAAATAAACAAAGACACACAAAACTCCAAATTTGAGACAGAAAAGCAAGAAAGAAGGGAAAAAACATAAAAATAGAATCAAACCTAAAAGATACTTAAAAAGTACAAGTATATCAATTGTTAGCATAAGTGTAAATGAAATGAACTATCAAAAGTCATCTATTCTAAGACTTAATTTTGAAAAACTAACTATATTGCTTTCAAGGAGAAAATATTTAAGGCATAAAACTGTGAAAATGTTGAAAGGCATACAATGAAAACCAGATAGAGAAATAGTGCACAAAGATGGCAAAGTTGTATCAATAGCAGAAAATATGAACATAGAGAAGTAAAAAATTAGAGATTACATTGTCACTTTATAGTTATATAAATCAAATAACCAGAACATAAATAACAATTTTAGATTCATAATTACTCAATAAAATAGCTTAAATATTGATGGATTTATAAGAAATATTAGACAAACCTATCAGTCCAACAGAAATCTTCAAAACACTTTTCTTAATTATTGAAGACCAAGTAGATGTTCACAAAATTGCACTTTTATTAAAGATTTGAACAACACAGTTAACAAGTTGTAAATAATGGGTATATTTAAAATGTTACATAAGAAATTTAGACAGGACATGTTCTCAAGCACATGCAGAACACTGATAAACATCTATATTGTTACAAATAAGCCTCAACAGATTTCTTAAAATTAGATATGTTGGATAGCCATTAGCAAATTCGTTTAATGTAAAAGGCCTAAATATTTTAGGCTTCACGCAGTATACATTCTCTGATGTAACTGCCTAATTTTGCCATTGTAACACAAAATCACCAACAGAAAATATTTAAATTAATTGACTTCAGTGTGTTCCAATACAGCTTTATTAGAAAAATAGCTGGCTGTATATATTTGACTTAGAAGCCCCAATTTATTG
Source organism: Cephalopachus bancanus (assembly GCA_027257055.1). Taxonomy (NCBI): domain Eukaryota; kingdom Metazoa; phylum Chordata; class Mammalia; order Primates; family Tarsiidae; genus Cephalopachus; species Cephalopachus bancanus. Next base: position 9,979 of record JAPVLO010003788.1, read on the forward strand.
ACCCTTGATATAGAATAATATCTCTAAATGCAACATAATTATGTAAGAATGAATAACCAAACTATTTTTTTAAAAATTGCCATATATTTAGAAATTCACTTAAAAAACTACTGAAAAAACTCGGTCAAAAAACATAATGAAAAATGTTTAAATTACTTAAAACTGAATGGCAGTGAAAGCACTCCATATATAAAGCTTATAGACTGTGGAGAAAGTGATGCATTGAAGGAAATTTATAGTTGTAGATGTATGCATAAAAGAAGTAAGCTTAAAATTATTTGTTATAACTCAATTAAGAGATAAAAAAATTAACATAGAAAAAGCCAGCAGAAAAATCAGTAAAGCAAAAACAAAGGCAATGAAAAAGTAAAACAAATAAAACCAAAAGCCAAAGAGTGTCCTTTGAGAAGACCACAAAATAGGCAAACATCTATTAAAATTGATTTTAAAAAAGAGATGAAAAATAGAAAAGAATAATAAATGGACTCTTAAAAATGGACATACATGCATTACTCATATAAAATAATAAAAAATGAAATGAAAGAATATCAATGACAGATTTTCCTTTCTGGCCAAAATAAAATTGCAGGAACTGAATCTACCTTCCTTCGTGAAATACACTAAGAAATCATGAAAAATTTCTGAAACAATGTCACTTAAAATATTGGGTATCAGGCAATGAAACAGTGATCCCTGAGAGACAGGAAAGAAATAAGAAGAACCCCCTAATGCCTCAACATACTGCCTGGAGAATGCGTCCAATCCATGACAAAGAATGAAGGAACTCAGTCAGACCCAGTGGTCTCCCTGAGTTGAGGGGATGAAGCTGAAAGCCCCCAGAAGCCAAAACAGCTAGGATTTCTCTACTCTACAAGGCAGAGTAGCAAAAGAGTACAAGGCACAGGGGCCACCTCTGAAGATCTGCACAGGTTTCTTCCTTCTTGAGTATCTCGCAAAGTTGTATTCAGTGCATGTGTGTAAGAAAACTGCCTAACGTCATGGAAAGAACCATTGCAGAAACAAAAGATCAGAGAATCTGAAGCACAATTTGAAAACCTAAATTCAAAAGGAAACACAGAAAGCAAAAATGACTTTAAGAATGAATAGATATTAGGGAACAGTGGGAAAAACTTCAAGCAGCCAGGTACATACATAATTCCAGTCCTCAAAAGAGAGTGGGGTGGAAAATATGGAAAGAACAAAAATATTTAAAGAAGTAATGACCAAAAGTTTTTCAAATTTGGTATATCCTGTAAACCTACAGATTTAGGAAGTTTAATAAGCCCAAGCATCTGAATAAATATGAAGAAAACGACACCAAGTTTTATCAAATTAAAATTGCTTAAAACTACTGTCAAAGAAAAAAACATCAAAAGAGCTGATACAAAGGAACAAAGGTAGACAGTATGTTTCTTATCAGAAACAATGTAAACTAGAAGATAGTGAAACAACATTTTCAAAGTACTAAAATAAATAAACTCTTAATCTCAAATTCTTTACCAGATGAAAATACTGTTTTAAAAAATTATTTTACTTTAGGATCTGGGAGTACAAGTGCATGTTTGTTACATGTCCTTATTTTTTCCACATTCTCTTGTTAAAGTTTTTCCTTGAGTTCAAATGCCAAGTCTTCATCCTGCCTTCTCTCCATGCCTTGAATTTAGACTCACTGTCTTGTAAATTCCTAATTATATTGTACAGCTCAGGTGTAATTCAGTGTAAAGATTTTATTATTCTAGGCCAGAATAAAAAATTCAGTTTATCTGATTCCAAGTCACATTGTACATATACATATTATGGTAGTTATCATCTTATCTCCTAACTTTTTATTTGGCTTTACCTCTACTGATAAGCTGTATGCTGTCTGAGCAGACTGAAGAAAGTATGGAAAATAAGTTCTATTTAATTAGTGACCAGATGATAGATACTAGAAGTCTAAACTGAGTATTTCAATAACTCTTGACATTATGAGATTGCTATTGTTTCAGATTCCCATCACAAGGTTCAAACAGAAAGACCTAAATGGACAAATAATAAGTAAGGGAATCAAGATTTGAAATCCTGACTGTCTGATTATAGAGTCTATGAATTCTTATCACATAGGTCCATTATACTCCTGTGGCCAAGTACAGGAGCTGACTCCAAAGCTTCTCAACGTATCCTTAATAGACAAATAAATGAACAATGTGCATACTACATTTATGCAAATAATATTAATGCACATTCCTGTCCTCCAGAGTTTATAGTTTACAACACAAATAACCATAATACCAAACACTCCACATGGTGTGAGAGAAGTAAAAATAAATTTCATGTATGCAAAGTAAAAAATACATAGCATAGATTGTGTGGAATGGGGAAACATCAGTAAAGATGTGATAGAAGTGGTACTTGAATAGTCACTTGATAAACAGGTAGGATTTCAACCTATAAAAATGCAGGTGTTGGAGAGAAAAGAGAGATCAACAGCAAGCATTTCTAACTAAGGAAAGGTATTAAAAACACTTAAGTAAAGAAGATGTTTACAGAATTATAAATAGTTGTCTATTTGCAATATAGCAATAACATTAAAATCAGGTCAAAGGAAGGAATTTCCTCTTTTGGCAAATGGAAGAGTTTGAAGCCATTTGTACCTGAAAAAACATGACAAAAGACTGTGTTTTAGGATGATTATCGTAGCAGGGGAATGTTGTGTGGGCTGAAAGAGAGGAGAATACGGAGACAGAAAATCTATGTAGGAAGAAATCTCTAAATCATTGAGAGAAAAAGCGATTGAAGCTTACGCCAGAGAACAGGCAGGGAAAACAGACAGATTCAGACTAATTGGGGAGATATTATAAACATTTTTAACTTATTATTTTCATTTCAACTATTGTATTAAATCCTGTAGTGGTGTTTAGTACTAATTATATAACTATGGTTTCTCATAAAAAATATAAGAATCTGGGTATCAGGCTGAATGGGTCAATATTACTCATCTAATCATAACAAAATGTGAACTTATTGTGTGAAAAATTCTAAGTCTCAAGGGTACAGTTTCTAATACTTAACAAAAAAATTCTAAAAAACAAAGACAAAAAAATCTAGATGTTGCTTGTCGATAAATGAGACACTAGATCATTTTAAATTAACTATAAAGACAATTAAAGTTATTACTTTCTATATTACATGATATTTACATCATTTGTGCTCCTTTCAGATAGACAGTCAGGCTTGTACTAAATTTTATAGGAAATCATGTTCAATAGCAACTGAATAGAAACAGATGGGCTGGAGGTATTCCAAAGACCTTACACAAAATATTTGTTATAAAAGTGTGAAGAGAATTTGCCCAGAACATTGATTTAAAATTTACTGCATTATTGATGCTTTAAATAGCTGATTTTAAAATTGATTTTTTTTGTATTTTTCACATATTTGCCAGATTTAAAATGAAAAACATTCTAATTGGGGATTAGTCTTCAGTACTACAAGTATTGATTTTTACCACATACACTTTTGCTATCCAGAGCACAGTAAGATAGAAGAGAAGCAAACGAGACTATTCTGTTAGTGCCAAAAGATTAAATGACATGTATTTTATCTTATTTTTGGGTATGAAATACATTAGAAAAGATATGTACTAATGCGGCATTGCAAACATGGGAAAGGGAGAGTACTATGATTTGAATTCACAGAGAAATCCAGTTAATTTGGAGAATACTGTCTTATGTCCAATACTTTGTTTTGGTGATGTGTTGGGAATTTAGTGAAACCATTTATGTACTATTTTGTATGAATTAGTCAAAAAGGTTTTCTTACATTTTAGCATGGAAGAATAGCATCATATGCCAGCCTAGACACGTTTAATTTCAGGACAATTTTGTTTCAGTGAATGCTGGTCAGTGTATCTGAAAGAAAGATACAGTGACCCTTATTATATGAAAAGTTAATTAAAGCATTTGGTTATTAAAGATCTGTTAGATGCACTTCTATCTTGAGTTCAAATATGTACTTGTAGTCATTGATCTCAATAAGGTCACTTCTGTGAGATGAAAAAAACGTAAAACAGAAGCTTAGAAAATTAATAAATAACAAGAAAAAAGAAAAGGAATCAGAGTTACAAAAGGTGAAGAGGGAAAATTAAGCTGAGGAAGGACAGAGAGAACGAGGCAAATCTTGGGCTTCCTGCCTGTCTTGCCCTATGACTACCTCAATCATAACTGGAGACTCTCTCTTCTAGCCCTTCTAACTTTTATTACAATATGTCTTGCAATAATTACTCTATTCTTAATTTATAAAATGGAACATTTCATTCATGAAGGAGCATTCCATGAAGCTAGAAACCAACTGGTGAGAGACAATTGTTAAATATTCAGGAATTTTACCAGCTAGTTGACAATATTGGTAGCTAAAACTGACTTTGCTGAGGATATTTATATCATGGAAAATAGAAAACACTGCACATCAGGACTTTTGTTTTTGAGAACCTGCTTACTGCACACCATTGCATCATTCCTCTTTATATCGCTTTTATTCCTTAGCTCAAATTTACCTCTTTTTTTCCTGTCTTTAATTCACCTTCACTGTGCCCTGTATAGATGCTATGCCTTTCTCATATAGCCTAATTACTTAGTGCATGGAAGCATCACTGAGTGAACAAATAAAGAGATCAATCAAAATATCTAAAGTGTTTAGAATAGTGCCTGGTATAGAAGCTACAGATTTTAAGTATTTATCAAATTAATCAATCAATAATCTCAATGCATTTCATCAGAAAAAAATGTATGCAGCAAATGGATAAAAGTTCAAAATAGATTCTAGCTCAATGGTTCTAGTACTTTGCTGCAAATAAGAACCACCTAAGGAATAAAGTAAAAATAAAGATTCCTAAGGTCCTTGCCTCAAGCACTCTTACTCGATTCAGTTCATCTCGGGTCATTTCTATAAATTTACAATTGACAAAAATATTCCAGGTGTTTCTTATTTAAGTAACCTAACATGTATTTTTGACATTGGCTTTCTGGTTTGTTAGGTCTTCTCAACATTTCTCTGTTTTAAATACACTTATCTTGGTGTTTAATAAAACAAATACTTAAATGAAGCTTATTATGTTCTTAGTTCTTACTGTTATTAGCACTGTATAATTTCTAATTTCCATAATTCTCATAACAACTCCAGAGTTAGATACTACTGTTATTTTAAACATACAGATTAGAAAACTGAAGCATGATAATTTAAGAATTTTGCCCACATCACAGTTATACAGGTTAGGTTCTTTTTAAAAAGGCATTCAGATTCACATACATGATTCCAGTGAAATAATTGTAACATAATTATTCATTCTAGCAACTAAAAGTTTTGAACCATTCTATGCTTATTATCTTTTGAGATAAAAATGGCAGAAATTATTATCGCTATTTGGAAGATAATAAAACAGAAGCCCTAAGGATTCAGAGTTTGCTGAAAGTTACATAGCTAGTGATAGACCTGTCATCTAAACTTAAATGTAGGTTGTCATTTACATTTTTTTTTCTAATTTAAGTTCAGCATTCTTTTCATTATGTACCCAGTAGCAGTGTGAAGTTAGTTGTTGACAATTACCCACTGGTAATCTTTTCATTGTCTCCTTGTCCTTTGCAATATAGATGCTCTCCATAAAATATTACACTTTCACAAGGAGGAAGTAACAGGCACTGATTTCTCAAGTTGTCTCAGGTTACGGCAAAGTAAAAGCAGGCCAGTTTTGACATTATCATATACAAAGTATAGGCTTTCCCTGAACAATCTGCCCTGTGCGATCAATTGCAAATCTTTCTTTCTTTGAGATTAATTCCTAACCTGAACCCTACAGCAGATGTTTATGGGCTCTTTTACTTTTCCACAGTCGTCTCATGAGAGATTCCTAAGTTTTACAATACTGACCATTTTTAGTTAATCTTTTGATTGATGCCTAGATAAGCTCTTTGTGACTTTTGTGGAGAAAGTCTTGAAAGCTGAAGCATAAAAAATAATAAATTATATTTTTCATCAAGCTACCCTTAAAAAAGGGGGGCAGTTAAGCCTATTTTGATTGTCCTCTTACTTTCTAATGAGCTGGATTCCACAGGCTTTATTCTTTAAAAAAGAGGGAAAACTAGAATTTGAAATATAGAAGAGAAATGACATTTATCAACTTATCAGAGTAACATAGAGGAATTTCTCTTTTTGGTCTAATATTCCACCATTTCTTACTAGGCACTACTCAGACATGTGGGTTTTACAAATTGCATTTTTCCAGGTCTGTGAATTTTTCATGTTATTCTCATTACAAAGCATACCCTATCATATTATCTTTCTTTTTAAAAAAATGCTTAAAACCACTTCATGGCCCCCCTAATAGCAAGTCATCATCTTGCTACCAAACTCTCAAAATGCTTGTAGAATATTTTTTGGCAGTATTATCACTTTCCAATTTGTGGAATAGTCATTGTATGTGCACTTTTTCTCTCTCTAAGAGTTCCTCAAGGACAGGATTTGTCTAAGCATCCTTCCCAGTGGTTTGTACAAGGTCACACACAATCAATTTATTGAATCTAAGTGGGATATTATGTCAGACATTTAACTGACCCAGGTTCTTTGGAGTATTGGGAAAATTTGGATGAAAAAATAAAAAGGGAAAACCAACAAAGAAAGAAAACACTGACACACATACAAGTTATAAATTTTCACTCAGAATAATACTTCAGGTATTATTCTCATCCTTAATCTGTTATATGAAGATCAGATGGTTATTGTGGCTACAGGATTGTAAGACATGTTCTATTATTAATACTTTTATTGGAACCCAGAAAAACAAAACATTTAACTAAAAACTGACAGAGCATACGTTAATTTAAATTTAATCAAATGTTATTTTAGTTGGTTTAATTGACTGTTTTTACTTCTCACAAAATAAAACTTTTTTTTTTTAGAGACAAAATTTGCTAGCAATGTCCAGTTGCCAAGAAGCCAAAATGATTCATCCTCTGACTACTATAAAGCATTAAGGATCATTAGTACACATGATGAATTAAAAAGCTCTAAAGCAAGGTGAAAAAAAAAAGATTTGAATGTTTCTTGAAAATTCAGAATTGTGTAATCACTGGGGAAATGGATTATTGTATCTTTCTCTCACATTTAGAAATAGGTTACCACTGAGGAAAAAAGGAACTGCATGGGAGTTTGGTAATGATTTTTACTGAACTCCATGGGACCTCCCTCTAAATATTCTATTACAATAAGTTCTTCAAAGGTCAGACTTTTCTCTCAAGTTATGAAAGTCAATACAATTGTAACTGGTAATTTCCACAGATGTTCTCTGCTGCAAAACTCTTCTTCTTAAGTGGGCCATGTATCTTGTGGAAATTTTTATCAGATTTCATTTGACTAGGAGACAAAAATTGTGAATTGTCAAAACAAATATTTAAGGCATACCATTAAATGTATTTTACATATCTTCTTCAAATAATCTATATATTTCAGCATTTGCATAAGAATTGGAACAAAAATTACTTTCCAATTTTTATTAATTATTCCTAAAACACCCCAAGGTATTCCGATTCTCAGCTAATAGGAACAGATTAGTCATTTATCCTGTGGGACACAAATAATTGACATTAACATTTTAAGTCTCTAAACTCCAGTCTGCTTACCTATGCTGTCTGTCATCAACATTTTCACATTCTGGGAATTTTTATGTTCTCTAAAACAACAAATTTGAGTCGGGCTCGGTGGCTCAGCCTGTAATCCCGCGCCTTTGGGAGGCTGAGGTGAGTGGATTGCCTGAGCCCGCGGGTTCGAGACCCGCCTGGGCAGCGAGACCTCATCTCTACAATAAATCAAAAAATCAGCCGGGCGTGGTAGCTCATGCCTGTATTCCGGTTACTCAGAAGGCTGAGGCGGAAGGATCGCCGGAGCCCAGCAGGTCGAGGCTGCGGTGGCTGGGAGCGGCCACTGCACTCCAGTTTGGGCGACAGAATGAGACTCCAACTCAAAACAAAACAAAACAAAACAAAAAACCAACAAATCTGACCCAGACAGCATTATTTTCTTGATCTTAAGCAGAAAATAGTCTTTTGGCTTTAGTTTTTGTGTGTAAATTTGTTTGTGTGTTTTGGATCACGTCGCAGGGTTGTAGTGTGATATGGGGGAGGGACACAAATATAATCATAAGCTGCACCCACAAAGGGGAAATTCAGAATACTTTTATGAGTTTTTTCTAAATGTTAGAGAAAAATTCAGTACCAACTTTTATTTGTTTTTCTGAAAAAGTAAATGTCAAGTTATCTTTGTATTTTTGCTAATTAAAGCAATTGTGACACATTCAGGCTTTTGAAATTTATCCTGATGTTTTTACCTTCTCGAGGAATGGAAATATATTTTTAGGAAATGAAGACTGCCAAATTTCAATAAATCAAAATATGTATATGCTAGGCACCAAGAAGTTTGCTTATGTTGTAAGGGAAAATACTTCTATTTTTGAGGTTCTTTCTGACTATGAAGGAATTAAGACAAATGTACCTGAAACATTAAAAAATTTAAGATTGTAGTTCTACTAAAAGAACTACAAAATTGTTTTTAATTATTAGAGTCCCAGTTTCCACACATTTGAAAAGTAGAGGTGTACAGTAGACTTCATTTTTAATTGTGGAATTATAGACTTTTCAAGCAGGGAAACACTTTAAATTAGTATAAAAAATTATCAGGAACAAATATAAGTGAAGATGTAATGCTGGAGGTAGACAGAATACTGAATAAACTTTGAATTCAGGACTTTTACTGAGGACTGTATACTTAATCTTTTGACCTAAGATGGAGAGCCCTTAAATATACTTGTTATGTTAAGCTGAAACTCCAAAGGCTATACAATAGTAGTCAACTATCACACTCCCCATGCATAGATATAACTGAATGCAAGGAAATTACTTTGGCACTTAATGGGGCAAGGTGAAAGAACAAACCTAACACATATTATCCCTGGGATGTTGCACATACAAGACAGCCATCAAACTGAATTGCAGCTCACATTCTTGTTGCCTTGATGGGGGAAAAAGTCAATCTGTTTAAGGTGACAGAGGAAATACTAGTGGCTCTAGATCAATTGAAGCAAACCTAAGTCATCTTTGAAACTTAGTGGATCTATAGGCATTCTCATAAATATATTCAAGCAAAATGAGAAGATCAAAATAAATACACAAGAAACACATAAACCATATAAAATAAGCCGAAACAGACTCAAATATGCCTCAAATAGTTATGCACAGATGATGATGTAGCTGTGTTTACTAAGTTTAAAAAATATAGAAACAATGATAAATTTGTAAAAAATTATTTTAAAATCTTCAAACCACTAGAACCTCCAGAAATAAAAACTTTAAGAATCCCAAGCAGAAATTCAATAGAAGGTATGAAATAGGAGATTAGACACAGCTAAAGAAGAAATCAATGAACTGAATTAGCATAGACAGCAATAAAATTAAAGACGTGATAGATTAATGCTCTAAAATATTTTTAATGGAGTTTCAGAAGGAAATAAAATAAAGAT